>CAAKHC010015577.1:0-20134 GCA_901007825.1 Macroramphosus scolopax | reverse complement strand
GAACGACTGTTGAATGAAACAAGCGAACTGTCAGTGAACGCATCACGTTCCATCTCTTCATCCCACATCGATCATTGAATCTGATTTAACAGAGAGAAAGTCAACAGCTTCTCTGGTCACAGCTATTAATGACGCTGTGACATCATCATCACCATCACTGGTGGGGGATGTGACCACGCCCCCTCAGGAGACAGGAAGTGCGCTAAGAGACCAGAGTCGGTTTATGAGAGAACGGTTTTGGATGATGACGTTGGCTTGTACGACGGTGCCGATCGGTACGGGATGCAAAGAAACACTGAATATTTAACCTGTGTAACGGACGATGTGTAAAAGTGACTCAACAACGTAGGGTCGTAGTTATTTCTAAACATGCAGCGATTTCGGACTCATGCAAACAGGACCTGAAGCAGGAAGAGGAAGCAGTTCCTGCCACACAACGCATGAAGCCATGATTTCTTTTTTTTTTTACCTGCTTTAAACACAAACGTCTGATGTGCTGTAGGTCGATTACGAATTCTGTCCCGCTGTTGAATGCGTCGAGCCAGCCAAAAATGTCAGCGGATATTCTGTCAGAGGATATCGAGCCGGCTGAAAATGTCAGACGGGGAGGTATCATGAAAGAGATGAATGAGGAGCAAAAAAAAAAGAAGGAGGAAACTGGTGCACATATGTTTGTGTTACCCAGATACGGCGGAGCACCTGTCAGTATTATGTTGCCTAATGATGCACCGCGGGCAGGTTTTAACTGCTGCACGGCTCCCGTTGTGACCTGGTTCCTTTGGCACGAAGTACGTTTTGAACCTCGTCTATTTGTCGACCCCGGTGGACCAAAGTTTTGAAGACAATCAGAAGAAAACCTTCCCGGTGATATGAAACTCTGTGCCCAGTTTTCCATCATCAAAACTGTATCTGTTGTTTCTACTTTCCCCTCTGCAGGCTGATTTCATTACTGTCCAAGTGAGTTAAGCATAATGTAGAAAACCGAAGAGCATTGTAACAAAGTTTATGGGCTAATAGAATTTAAACATTCAACACAGGTACACATAATAAAACTCATCAAACTGATTGACTGCGTGGACGAGAGATTCAGCCGTCTGATCCGTGTTTCTACATCGGGAACAAATCCGTCAACTCACCGAAGGCGGTGTAAAACTCCTCCTTCGTCAGGCGCTCGTCGTCGTCGATGTCGTTGTACTTCAGCAGATCGAACAGCGTGCACTCGGCGTTGTCCTTGGACAGTCCCTCCTGCTTGATGACCTTTGATAAGAAGGCAACAATGTTGTGAGTTATACAAAGTGACACTGTGCTTGTCTGCAACCTGTGACTGTGAAGTACAAGGTTTCCTTTCAGACCTGCACGGGATGCATGCGGCTGTACACTCACGCCAATGTAAAGACCTTCAAATCAATGTGACACGCTGCAGGCCGCCGTTGGAGCGACGCATGCACGACCCTGACACTTTAACCTCCCTAACCATAACCGTTAAAAATGGATTGGGGACGTGTCCGCATGGCAGCTGACTTTAGAAGGATACTTAGTCATAGTCACGGTCACCGATACACACATCAAGTGCACATGGGAATTGATCACCCGTCTCCTGCTGCAACAGTCCTGGCACTCGTGGGTGTGAATGAGTTAACATTGCAGTTATTGAAAAGCCGGCTGCGTCTATTTGACAAGCTGGGAACGCCGTTATTTGATGTGAAGGGACGAGAACATCTTCTATAGTAAGAAAGGCATAGCAAACTTACACGGATCGTTATTTGTGGTTAAATGTTTCATGAAAAGAATAAATCTTGCAGAACTTTGAGGCACCCGATGGTGCACCTCCACCCACTCACTGCACCAGACATCATGCATCAGATAAACTTGGACCAAATGCAAAAGGTTAAATACTAAAAAGTAATTTAACACGAGCGCCATCTTTGTTAAATTACTCCGCTCAGCTTGTTTACTTGCTGTGCAGCAACTCGTTTCACAGTCGTCTTTCAAACATTTGGTTCTAAACTCAACATTCAAAACATGAGACATTTGTTAAATGTCAAAGCCGATGTGACACCTCAACGGGGCCCCAAAACACTGAAAGTTTTTTTCTTTGTATTTATCCTGCTTAAAAAACACAATCCTATTGAACAACTCCTGCGTGAGCCGCGGCAGTGAAACATCCATCATAGCACGTCAGCTGTCACCACGCTGATCACAAGGGACGGCTTCATACATCCAGCCTCATCCGTGGAGTCAGTGCACTTCCCTTCCCAGCATCACTTACCCACAAGTCACCTGTGACGGCAACAAGACAGCAACAGAGCCAAAGACGCCACTCACGCCTCTGCCTTAATACTTTAATAATTGATTCATATTTAATTACAAAGCTTCACAAGCACACAACAAATTATTCTAAGTTAGTTACAATCAAAAATGTTAAGTTCATCTAACTTATTGAACATATGTTTCTTTCTTTTAACTAACTTAGTAACTTTACCTGTTCAGTAAAGGAGCGACGCCAGCGAGCTAGTTCAGGCAGTCAACGTGACACGCCCCCTCTCCACGTCATCGACCAATCACAGTCTCCTAATCTGGCGGTGTATTTAAACTACAGGGATTTCCCATCTCTCCCTCTGCCTGTCAACGTCTGTGCCGCCCTGTATCAGCATCACTGCCTGCTCCATCAGCCCCGACGGCATCCCAGCATCCACCTGTAGGCTCAGAGGGGCGTGGTCTTAGACATTTGCTCGTCAATCCCCCAGATCTGGATGTAAACACATGCAGCGGGTGGTGAGATGAGATCGTAGCCCAGACGCCAAGCTGTTACCATGTTCTGCTACTTTAATAAACATTTAAATGTGTTGTCTGACTGAAATTAATTCAAATTAATGCTTCAACATTTGCATATAAGCATCTGATTTCCCATCAGCCAGGTGGATGTTGTGAAATCTTCTACAGAAAGAAAAGCAATGCAAAATAAGTTCTACCTTTGTCATTTAAAAAAAGGGCAATCGAGGCTAACAGGGCAGGGCGACCTGCACGCAGATCAGGCAGGGCGAGAGATTTCCAAGCTAGAATATCAAATGAGTTCAGAGAATACCCCAATTATAAAGGGCGCTTTGGGGCACGCCGGTGACAGCCGTGGTCTCGACTGCTGACGAGAGCTCGATTCGCTCGTCTCGAGGTCATCTGCACAACAACACTTCATTTCCGATAAATCCCTTCTTCTTTAACGTTCATCATCCTCAGTCAATCAGGCAGAAACTCTGCAGTCGTAGCTCAAGTCGCCGAGGAAGAAAAACTCAACAACTCGGCGGCCCTTTGAGTTTGATATGAACCCACAATCCTTCGTGGAGGAAGGTAAACTACATCTCACAGCTATTTAATCACCCTTCAATTGCACTCTGGAAAAAGCAGCCGAGAGAACGTTTAACACACCGACGTGAAAACTCATTAAAGACCAAATCCATAATTACGTTTGGGCGCCCCCATGTTGAGACACTGTCAACCCACATCTGACAGTTTATTACATGATTTATCAGACGGATGAAGCTATAGCGCTCTGCAATTATCACGCCGTGACCTTGAGCGTGCGGGAACTTAAGTTTCCCGTAGTTGTATGTCACGTCTGCGGCTCGGCGGATCAGCTCTTATCTTCTTTCTGTACCAGATAAATAATACGGAGAAAGGAGTATTTGAATTCATCCCATAACAGCCACCTGCAATCCATTGATATTTGAATTCATGCTTCCCACTCCAGACATGATCCCTCGTCTTCTTTCCTCTCGGAGAATTCGCCGGCGTAGCCGACACCGTGTGAAATCTGCCAAAATCCACAATATGCTTCCAGGATAAAAAGCAAACAGGAAGAGGGCTGAAAGCATCCCCTTGAGGAACTCTTGAAAAGGTCCTCACGTCTGGATGGAAAAACATCTCTGACTAGCTTGTTGTTATTTAAACACATTCAGAGGTGGACGGCGCAGCAAAATAAACCTGGCCAGAGTTCTATCCAGAACATTTAAAGGGCTTATTCAAATTCAAGTTGAGGGAATACTGACGGTATTATTCAATACAATATATATTCTTCAAGCATTGATTTCCAACCTGCTGGCATGTCAGCATGCAAGTAAAAAATATGTAAATAATATGAAAAATAGGCAAAGAAAAAAAATCACATTTTAGGAGTTATTCAGACAGTTTGAGCTCAGAATATTGAATATAAATTCAAATGAATCTAAAGAAACCTTTCTGGGTAGGAGGGGGCACTGCCACAGCTAACCAAGGTGACCCCCGTACGGACGGGATATCCTATTTGATCAGCAGGAAATTGAACAGCAAGTGGTATCCCGCTTCAGAAAACCACCGCGGGTTGCTTACCCTTTCAATTATTTAAATGCTGTCTATATTAAATCAGGTACTGGGAGACTTTATCTGTTATGCACATAATATCTTGGTTCCTCTTGGCAGTCATGCACAGACACGCTCTTTTTTTTTTCTTTTTTTTTGCTTTACGAGCAGCCCTCTTGGCAATGCTGGTAAAAGGCTGCAGACTCCCAGGAGCACAAGGATCTTTTGACCCATATTGCTTTTCAAAAGATTTACCTGGAGCCCTGCACAACAGCTACCAGAGGGAAGGGCAAGAAGGAGTGAAATGGACTGGCATCAAAGCAGATGGGCTTAAACACCCGAGCACACGCTGATGGATTGTTCATCCGCAGTCTCCTTCTGGACGGATATTTAAATCAAATTAATCTGCAGGTTTTGACAGACTCGGAGAGCTGCTGTGGACCTTCCCCTGACAAAGGTCATCACACGCGTACTCTGGTAGTGCTTTAATGGGTCAGTGAAGTTGCCTCGAGAGAAACGTCTAAATTGGGACCATTTACGTGCCAGGCGGTGCTCAGTTAGTACAAACCTCAGATCTGCTTTCATTTCACACCAGCATCAATGCACAGCGAGCACGTCCTCATCTGAGGTCGGCACGGCCTCCGGCGTACAACGTATTGCACAATAATTGTTGCAAAAAACCAACCTGCTATCTGAATACAGATACAATAGTTGGTGCACAGACGCAGACACAGATGATTATTTCTCCGCACGTCCTTAATTTCTCGCCGTATATATAAACGTCAAAAGCCGAGTCCGTCTTATGTTTGACGTTAACATAAGTTGATACTGAAAGCTGCTGCAGTTCACGCAGACGTCAAAGTTTCAAGAGGAGTGTGAATGCGAGCTGGAAGCTCAGTTTATTTGACATTGATGGATGAGAACATTGAAATTTGATCAGGCAGGAAAGTTTCCTATAATGAAAAGGAAGATTCCTTGTTATGTTGCAGTTATTAAGTTGTTCTCAGGTTTATTAGGGAAAAAATGATCAAATCAGCGTTGAAATCACAGTAATTGACCTTCTTTTGTTCTTACCTGTGAGAGTTCGCTGGCTCCTATTTGTCCGTTGTTATCGGCGTCAAAGCGCTTGAACATCAAATCCACCAGCTGCTTTCTGACAATCATGTTGTCCTTGTGGGCCCCGTGGATGCTGGACCCGGTGTATCTCTTGTCGTGCAGGTCCAGGATCTTGGTCTTCAGCCGACGGTAGTCCCCCAATCTGCAGTTATCCTCTGGGGACACAGAAAAACAGTTGCAGCGATCAATCACTCCTGGACGAGCTGAGATGACAATGAAGGGTGTTGGCTTTGGGTTACAAACAGATGTTTCATATATACAGTTCAAGAGACAGTTGCATGATGGGAGAAGACTCCATCATATAGCAAAGAGCTCATTAAAGTAGTTAAGTGGCAGGAAGTTGTACGAGACTCCCCTTCGTCACCTGTGTGTGAGGGAAACCAAAGGAGGTGCACACGCAGCCACGCCTCCCGTATATAGATGCTGAAGTTTATGGCAAAGATATTTGTGCACAGGCTGAGAAGACTGATTGTAGAACAAGCAACATGGTTGACTGAGCAGCTTGAGTGTAATTGTAGTTTATTACCTCGGCCAAGCATTAGTCTGTTAGACAACAGCAGGGTTATCGGCCCCGGTTGAGCTCGGCGCTCTCTGAGTGCGTTTCTAGTTATTAATGATGATCGGATCACATTGAAAACCTGATTATTCTGTGTACTTCTTAAAATGTTCCTCTGCAGACCGCCGGTCTCAGTATCATTTACCATTAAACCGTTAAGGAGGAGCGAGGCGTCCTCCGTGTTTGATCCACACACACACACACACACACCTTGGCGGCGTCTTTCCTCCTTAGAATCCCACCTACAAATCCCCGAATGACTCAGAACCCCCCTGCATGTGATTAAAAGCATCGAGTTTATGATTTATTAAACGGCGTGCGAATGTTTGAAATCTCGGCCAATTAGCACCTGCGAAGAACCAGAATCCCCCGAAGACTCACATTACGAAACAATAAGCAAGCTGTTTATATTCGGTAAAAAACCCTAAATTGGAGCATGTCTGTGATTGTCTGGATCACAATAACAAATGCTGAGGATTATTTTCCCCCGAGGGGAGCCGGTGACAGCAATTCTGAGCCTCAAACTAAGAGAGAAGCCCCAAAAAAAAAAATCCCTTTCAACGAGGAAATCTGATGAGCAAATTCATCACACAGGTGTCGAGGGCTCCTCACCCTGACAGCTACAAAGAGCATGGCGGTGTTGTATTTACAATCCCACATCAAAGGCTGCGGTTGGAGTAAGTCAACTACATGAAACGGTTTCGGAGAAGTGCAGTTGAGGCAAAGGAGGAAATAACGACTCGAAACCAGAAGTTTGACGTGTGTCACATCAACTCGTCATTGTGAGATCTGGAAGTGACTTCTCCTCTGACAACAGTCGTATTAGCGGGCGTCGGCGTCGTGCCCACAACACAAACTTCACAGGGTGGCTTCTCGTAAATCTCAGGGGGGAGGTAGATTCCATCTCTGCTGCGGTGGAGTCGTCTGCGACGGGGGGAAAGATCAGGTGGAAATGATTTAGCGGGCGCGGTAATGAGACCTCCACTCAGTCGCAGTGCTCCATCACTTGTTTAGCAGCAGAAAGGCGGCCCGAGAAGCCGACGACATGTAAACAGATGCACAAGCTCTTATTTTAAAATTCCTTCATTCCTCCAGTGAGACGACCTCAGCAATCAGCCAGCATTGATAAAAAGTGCAACCATCATCTGGATGTAAGAGGGTCTCCTAACACAAAATCAATGCGCTTCCACAAAGCTTCTCATTGCTATGTACGGCCTACAACACGTGTATCCTTGGCATTGAAATATTTAATGTTGTGGGATGCTCGGTTGAGGCTCTAAAAATAGATTTTATATTCCCTTCATGTTCGATGTCGGTATAGAAATATCTTGTAAGACAAACCCTGAATAAATGAGTGGAGAGTCTGTGTTCTCCACACCGGACCTGAGCGGTGAATGAAAGTGATGTGAATTACATGACACGGCTTTCACAGACAGCGTAACTCAATAAGGGTCTCGGGGAGATTGTGGATCAAAGTGAAGCGTAGCAGCCTCCACCATCATCAACAAGCCAGATGTGGGATGGTGTTCATCTCTCAGAGGTCGTCGTATGTCGAGGTTTTCTCACTGCCTCCGGCCTCTCATGCCGACGTACAAGCCGGCCGATTACGACCTCCAGCTGCTCTGTTTTCGTCTCGGATCTCCTTTTTCACAATGAAAGTATCAAAACGTTGTCATTCCCTATATTCTCTGTTGTTGTCGGTGTGCATGCAACATCCATTACCGGTTTGTCCGTCCCGAGAGAGGCAGTTTCCCTTGAATCGAGGGTCAGAGACTACGAGGTTAACATACTGCTGAACTGAATCTGATTGAGTTGCAGCAACTCCGACGTGCAGCCATCCACGTCAATATGAGATGGTCAAATGTCATACAGTAAATGTAAAGCTTGCACAAGTGTGAGTTTAACCATGTTTTTAGTGCCTCAACCTCTCCAGACCTCGACCAAAGCTTTGATACATTATAGAATATAACTATTAAAATGGGTTCACTGTTTACAATGTCGACTTGCTCCGAATGAGGCGTCTGCCGTCGTGTTCTAGGTCTCAGCCGTCTCGGGGCTGCAGAAATGTTTCTCTTAAATGAATATTTTCTTCATGCAATGCTTTGTTTTCCTGATAACAACTGAATAATTGAAACAACACAGACGGGTGGAGAGAAAATTAAACAGAAGCAAAGAGCTCTGCGACAATTTGTCTTCGCAGCTACGCCTGTCACTGAGACGCAAACGGTGTTGTTGACAGTCGCTTAAGTTAAACACTCAGTCAACAACAAGACCATATGTCTCACTGGTTGCATTGCTTCTAAATGTATGCAGCTAATTGTTTCTTTTCTCTGAGTCACTGGCAATAATGTTATTGATGCTCTCTGCATTCTGCCATACTGCGGTTGTTAGGGTCGTTGCCATGGCAATGCAGGGGCGTAGCCTCTTAAGGAGAATCGAGGACATGGCGTATTTGTTTGGCCTTTGCTAGGTTGACCAAGTGTGTGTGTGGATCCGTTCACTTACCAAAAGATGTTAAAGCAGTGAAAGAGGCTGCTGAATTTGTGTGAAAAAGGATTCAGCAAGTTTTCATTCCTGCCCTGGAAACTGTGTCAGGTGTAAGAGTGCAGGCTGTCCCCGGTTCGCGGGAAGCTGCATATCATGAGACAGGGTCGGTTTTCTGACAAGCACCAGTGCCACAGAAGCTGCCTCGGTCACAAATGACAGAATGAATAAAAGATAAATGGCTGCTGGCATACCCGGGGGATATGAAGGTCAGCGACGTCAAAAGGAGCAGGAACAGGCACGATGCGAACACATACACACACATGCATGCACAACCACACATACGCACACATGCATGCACGACCACACATACGCACACATGCATGCACAACCACACATACGCACACATGCATGCACGACCACACATATGCACACATGCATGCACGACCACACATACGCACACATGCTTACATGCAACATATACACACATGCACATCCAACACATACACACACATGCATGCACGCCAGCAGCAAACCTACACTGGGGAGTGTCAACATTAATTAGACAAGGACTACCATTATCTCTCTCTAATGAACTAAAATAATACATCATGGTCAAAATACTCCTCGGGGCGACAATCTTGGTTAATTTATTCCTACTTTATAATTCCATTTAGTCCCATCAAGATCTAGGGGGGCCGGCTTCCGGGGAACTTTTATTCACCCAAACTCCTTTTTCAGCTGCGAGTCTGAGTGGAATTCAACCCACTTCCTCGTTCTATGTGACCGTCAGTGTGATCACTCCGTTTTCACAAGAAACAAATTCAGTGACGTTATCTTTGTCAGCAAAGCGGCTCCCTGCAGGATTTCAATGATTAAAATCTCCCGCAGCCTTGATCCGAACCTCATCATGTCAGTTGAATCATCTCTTTGTTGTCGTCTGGTGGTAACAAGCAACGCAGGAAAACAAAGACGGGCCGTGAGAATTAACAAACTCTCTCTCTGGAAACTCACCTAACTAATTAAAGGACAGAAGAGTAACAATGGTTCTGCTCCGATGTCGGGTCAATACTGAGCTTTTGACAGTCGTACGATGCTTTAAATGTAATTATTTATTATGCCACTAACGACTCACAGCAATAGCAGGGATGTGGTTTACATTCACTTGAGGATGGTTACAAACGGTTGTGAAGACGTTGATGAAAAGAGTCCGTCTGTTGCTCCGAGTCATCCGATTGTTAAGTCTTCATATCATTAGATGCCTTGTGGAGGCACCTCAACCTGAACCCTGGTATACAATGACGTTCCTTGCAGGCTGATAAAAAAGGTTGCGGTGAAAGGATGTGAAACTACAAGTCACATGACTTCCTCCCCTGTATTTCCTCAGTCTTACTTGTGCGTGTATACTCATGCATGTTTTTTCAAAAAGCACTGCTTGTACTCGGAGCTGCTCCTTCCAGGTTTGCTCGTGTCCTTCCGTGCCCCGACACCTCACACATCTTGTGGCATAAGGAGTTAGCACGCTTGATGGGAAAGTGTTTTTTCTTTGCAGCAATATGTGAGAAAAAAAAACCAACCCTACATGCTCTCGCATCTGTTTGCACTCGACCTTCACGGCAGCTGCACTCCAGTCCAGAGTCTGTCCAAAGGCGTTTACTACGGAACTGAGGAATGGTTTAAAATTTGAATATATATCCGTGTGATGGTGCTTCTCTTCCCCGTGGTGAGAAAGACAGGAGCTGCATCTTCATTCAACCGTGGCTGGTGTCTTTTTTTTTTTTTTGTTTGTTTGTTTGTTTTGCAGCTTAATTAGCCAATACGAGCCAATATCCCTCTTCTCCTGAGTAATCTAAAAACCTCCCTTCCTGACTCGTCAGGAGGTCTGCTTATCTATAACACGTCCTAATGACAACACATCCCAGTTTAAAGCTGAGTCGACACCGTTCGAGGGAAGTGTTGTAATACAAGCATCAACTGTAAGACTCCCGCCGGAGCTATTTGGTTGTAATACAGCTTCACACATTATTCATAATATTTTCCAAGGCCATAACTGGTTTAACTGAATTGCAGGGGGCTGGAGTAAAGTTGCATTATCCAATTCTCCATTTGACAGACTTTATATTAAATATAGTCGTGTTTTCATCGCAGGATTGGGTTTGACCACATGCAGGTTGCAGACTTGTCTCAGTTTGTCTCCTGCAGACGCTCAACGACCTTGTTCCTGACGAATGTTTGGTCACGTGGGCTCCAGGCTGACCAGGTTGCACCGTGCACAGCCATCGCTTTGCTATTTATTAATTGCCTTAAACTGTTCATGCAATACGGAGGTCAAGTCGGCGCCGGGGGGAGAATGCACGAAGAAAATGACGGCTCGTATATCGATTTTTGGAGGGAAGGGATGATTCATGTGATTGAGACTAGTTCTCAGAAAAAGAGCAGTGCAGTAACAGGCGGCTGCTCTCTTGGGATTCAGCAAGTTACAATGAATTTCATTGAGTGTTCAGGGACACGTTCAGAAGCCTCAGACTGAATTAATCCTGTTCGAAGAACTCCTTTATGTAGAGAAGAATATCTGATGTTGTCAGATGTGCATTTTCTATGAAGGGATTCCGATGTAGGATGAACACAGGAGCGGCTCGTTTGTCATGCGATGCAGAGTCTGCTGCACAACAACGCTGGCAGATTTTGACCCTGGAATTCGATCCGTCCATCTATTTGGTAGTGCTGTATCATACTGAGTTGTTGAAGGCGAAAGCAGGGTGAGGTTTGAAATGATTAGCCTTTTTTTTGTTGGAATTCAGCCTTACAAACTGTATACATGAGGCATTCTGCAGCTGAGTCTCACTAGAATCTAATGGAGCAAATATAATTCAGTATTAAATCAATGAAGCGGTCTATAATGGGTTTTTTAACAGCTCTTGAATCATGCATAAAAAGCTTGCATAAATGCTACCTGAAGTTATCTGAAAGTCTCTTCTCTCTCTCTCTCCTTCCATGTGCTGTGAATATACAGCCGCTGACACACTCGCGTTCTCTACATGGGTGATGTGGACCAGGAGTGAGAAGTCACAGTTTGTCTTCTGCTCACTCGGCCGGCTGATTCGGTCAAGAAGAAGCTCCAGAAACGAACAGAAAACATGGAAATAAAACCACTGTGCAACAAGAATGAAGGAGTCCTGTGATTACAGTCAAAGTAGAGCAGTTTGTACTATTCTATGATTTAACAGCTGCTCTGTCATCCTGCTTTTGAAATGCACGGAAGATTCCCCCTTTACCCAATGAAACAGGATGTCAGAATGAACCTGAACAAGAATCCAAAGGAGGGACAACAAAATGAAATGAAAGCCACACATGGCTTCTTCTGAGATGATGAGTCTCCATCTCCGTCTACAGCCGCAATGTGCCAGGTGGCATGAACTCCTGCATGAGCAATCTCAGTGACTCCAGGTGGCCCCTCACCTCATGACTCCCTCGACAACATGCAGAACTTAAATCACTTTCCTAGTCATTGTTTTTGTTTGGATCCAGAAATCAAATCTTCCCCTGCAAACACATCCTGTCCTCCGAGGCCCTCGCCGACGGATGAGCCTCCTCTGCCTTTTAAAAGCCCTTATGTTTTATTTATATAGAGGAGAGGGAAAAGAGGCGGCTCAGCAGAATACCTGGAGTCAACTCTGCTGAACTGCCCCGTCCTGTGCACCCCGCTGACTCCCCCAGCTTCTCCATCTCCTCCGCCAGGGCTGTTAGGTACTGCCACGGCTCAGAACGCGTCAAGACAGCACAGCGTGACAACTCGGTTACCCAAATCGGAGGTCACTGATTGCAATCTTTAAGAGCAACTAGGAGGTGTCACTGCTGCAACACCTGACTGAATCTGAAATAGAAATCTGGGCAGCAGGGCTGCAACCTCCTCACAGCTGCTTCACCTGCAGGAGCAGGAGCACCTGGCGCAGAGAGGAGGCGAACAAGTCAAGAGTTGGAATAAAAACTTTCAGGCTCTGACTGACGATCTTTGTGAAAGACTCAAGAAAATACAACATTTGAAAGTTCATTCTTTGACCTTTTTGCAAGCAGCAGTTGAGAATAAAAAAAAAAAAGGTAACAAAAGGTCTGTTTAAGCCGCAACCGGGGCTCGTTGATTCTTTATATATTGTAATTATTAAAGAAATGGTTTTGAAAGTGTGTTCACGGCTCGCTCGTCTCTCTACCTGCCACCTGAGCAGGGTGTCAGACACTCCTGGCAGGCCAGGTCATCTTCTGCTCCCCCCTAATGACGCTGTCTAACTCACATGGCATCTGAGGACAAGCCACCCGTTTGCCCCTGTGCAAACACAGCGATCATTCAAATAACTAATGCAATTCACATTTGATGTCTGATTAGGATAAAGCACCAATAAACAAATGGTTCTATAGAGAAAGATGATGGTCGGGGGTTAAACCATGCATCAGTATCAGTCGCAGAAGGTCGTGACAGGACGTCGGTGTTTGTTAGCCGGTCGTGCTGCTCTCTGTGTGTTTCTCACCGTGTTCGGTAACAGGTCAAGACAAACTCCCTCCCTCTTATTCAGTCTCTGTCACTCTCGCTTCCTGCAGGTCTAATTCTCTCTCTCTCTCTCACATCTTTCATCAGCACCGCGGCTCTTCCTCACGTCTTAATCGATGATGTATCACCCCCGCACCTCCTCTCTCACCTTGAAGGCGAATCATCCAGGAGACTTTATTCAAACCTCTGCCCGCCCACCTAACTCACTCCTCCAAACTTAATCTTCTCCATCAGGCTCTGACAGAAACTTAGAGCCTCCACGTCTCCTCGAGGAAAGAGGGTCGGGCCTTTGTGCCATCTGCTGCAATACAGTCAATACCAGCTAACCAGACTACTTCAAACTGCTAGTTGCTGCTGCGCCTGGAAACATGTTGTGTTAAGGGCTTCACACGGAGGCAACAGGAGGCTTCAAAATAAAGCAGATTCAGTAAAACGAATGGAATGCTGCCCGGCCAAAGAAGAGCTGAAGACAGACGAGAGAAAGAAGAGGAGGCGGTGAGGAAGTTCACGTCTCAAATCTGATCCCAGTGGAGTTGATTACAAAGAGCTTACTGCTTGTTGATGGCCTGATAGAGGACAGTGATCCTGGGGGGGTGGGGGGGCTGAACACACCCCAGGCCGAGGTATCAAGTCAACAACACCAACGCTGCAGGTCTATATTTGGATTAGCAGAGCGGCCTGCTGGGTAATATGGTTTTGTACCTTATAGGATGACGGACTGGTTTGTGCAGGAGGCACAAGAAATAAAAATGATGTTACTCATTGATTTAAAGATTTAATAGACGAAAGCCCAGAGAAAAAAAGCGAGGGAGCGACCCCCCTGCGACTAGAGAAACTCCGCCATAATGTTTTATGTACATTACCTGAGTGATGCTCCAAATTTGAAACATGTTGGTCTCTCAGTGAGCCAGAGATAGTGGGCGTGTTTGCTCTGGCTGAGTTCAGCTGCAACAGACCGGAGGCCCTTTAATAGTCACCACTGAATGAACAAAGGCTCGTGGTCACGTACAGAAGGAAACGTCTGTGGTTTCCGGGGCGAAGAGGGAGAATCCAGGACAGGCTGAGTCGGCAACGGGGGATCCAAATGACGAGCGCGGGGGAGTCATGCATGGGAATGACAAAGAACAATCTGGCATCGGATGTGTGGGATGTTAGAGTGGCAGAGTTCATTGGAGTCAGGCGTGTGTGTGAGCAGAGGAGTGAGCAGGTGTGTCCGATGCTCCTGATCGCTGCAGTGGAGTGGGGGCGTGGCAGAGTCGATGAGTTCACGTAGACCAGGAAGTGAACACTGACGCCGATCTTCTTACATAAAAACCAGGAGAGCTGCAGGATTCTTATGGTCCTGATGTGACAGACGTCTGCCACCTCTTTTCTTTCTGACAAAACATCACAATCAATGTCGCAAAAAGGTTATCAGGTTGAATAAAACGTGTGCGTCAAGTGCTGTCTGTCTTTGAAGAGAAACCGTTGTTCTTTTGCCTCTGGATTATGGAACGTGGAGGGCTGTAACAGTGTTCAAGGCCGAGTCCATCACATGCCGCTGCAGATCGGCTTAACAAAGTAACAAAGCTGCGTTCTCCCACTTGTCGGAGGTCTGCGCTCTGAGTGCCCTTCCTGTTATTGTGCATGACCGCACTGCACCAACACATTTCATTATCACTTTTTTTTTCTGTTCCTCGTTCAGAACGTCCACAAAGAGAAATTTGTTTTTCCCGGCATCAACAGAATCCTTCAACGCCGTAATGTCTGTTATGTGAACTCAAAGACTACAATACTTTCTCCAGCTATATGTTGTATTACAGGAAGTCTTCAATGGAAACAAACACACACCCACATCTCTATAAAGTAGGTCCTTAAAAACCAGTAACACTCAACAGTAAGACTCGTTTTAATCCCAATTTGTGGGTCATTATTGGGTCAAGGACTCTATTATCATCTACGTAGCCACTCAGCTGATAAAGTCCTGGAGATCGGATGCCCTGAATGCTTTGGATCCTGCATTGATCCACTCATAGAGCACTTAGAGTCACAGAAAAACATGTGGAAACAGGTCGGTTTTATCTCGACTGCCACTTCAGCATCCACACAGATGTTGCACACGGCTCTGTTGTTCTGCACCGGACTGAAATGACCAGTTTCAGCGGAATATTAACCAAAATGTCACCTAGTTCTCATTCAAATCTTACACATTTTGGAATGTTCTGACCTTTACAACTTTGTAAGATCCCTCCATCTTCATCAATCATGTATCCTCCGGTGGGGAGGAGTGAACAGGTGCCGGTCAGCCGGCGTCATAAAGCATTTAATGTCCAGCATGCATTTTTCTTGCAGCCGGTTTGCCAGCAATCGAAATGCCTCTTGATGTATGGAGGGATCGGCCGTATTGGCAGTTCGCTCAGTCATCTCTGCCTTTGACAGACTCTCCTTCAAAACTGATAAAGCCATGAATAAAAAAACTCCTTCAAAATTAAACGTGAAAGGAGCCTTTATACCCGTTTATCTGAATAAACTGCAACGTCCGCAACTTCCCCATCGAGAAAGGCAGACAAGCTACAAACCTTTTTTATATCAATAATATCCAACCGACTTCATATAGAATCATTAAGTTCATTCAATGCCTTATTCTTCAGGCATTAATCATGTCGGCGTGTCATGTTGAGCTCTTGATTGATTTATATCTCATGAAAGAAATATAAATTAATATAACTCACACATCTCATGCTGCAGTAGCTCAACGGTTCCCCGCGCCCTGCGGTCGTGTTGTTCATTCAGTCTTTGCCAGCAGACGCCGTGTGCTCAGAGTAATGAAAAGGTTTAGCGCCATGCCAGCCGACCAGATGTCCTCATAAAGAGCTCCAGAATGTATCATCATTTAGGCGTTCTAGAAGTTCAGAGTGTTGAGCCAAGGTGGCAGAGGTCACATGACTTGGACTCGGGTCGGACTCGAGTCACAAATTTGATCACTTAAGACTCCAAAGAATCATAAAGGACAACTCACTTTAAAGCATCGTAATGTAGTTTGGATTCGCAAAAACGACCTCTGCTGGCACCAACGGTAATTACAAGATGATGGCGCATTAAATTCTGTTGATTGTCGGCGGGGGAATCCATCCACTTTTCCAGGTCGTACTGAATGTATTCGAGGATCTAAGATATCAGTTTGTGATATCATCCAATGCTTTTCTCTATCCAAGCTCATCCTGAAGAGCTCAATGTATAAGGATGCTGCAGAGTTTTGTTCCCCAGCCTGATATCAGACAATATCCTACTTTAATTATGTAACAGAAGAAGCAAACAATCCCAAGTTCAATGCATAAAAGATCTTTTTTGTGCCGCCACTTGTGCTACTTCTATTGTTACCAAGCTTTCTCTTTTTTATTTCATCCTCACATGAGATACGAGCTGCAGCCGCTGCCGTCCAGCACCTGAAACTCCAGCACATTTGTCACGTCACCGGGTCAGACGGGTTGAGCTATTCATAGAATGAAGACCACACTTTGATATTAGAAGACGCCCACAGTACTGTAACCGACCCCCCCCCCCCCCCCCCCCCACACACACACACACACACACACACACACACACACACACACACACTCTGCTCTCTTCATCTCTCTCTCTGTGATTTACTCACACTGCCTGAAGCGATGTTGGCAGCTATTGTTCGTTTTTATTTCGCCAAATTGTTCAAAGGCCTCATGTCCAGGATGAAGTGAGTATGTGGAAACAAAAGGACGGGAGGAAGAGGAGGAGGAGGACGAGGAGCGCAGGGGGGGGAGGGAGCAATAAAATAAAAAACTTCTCAGGATAATGGCCCTGCACAGGAAACTGGCCTTTTTTTGTCAACCAATACTTTAATGGAATCTTACACAGAATACAATCACACGAATGGTAAACACACACTTCATTAGGGCGAATGATCAGCAAAGACTTCTGGAGGTTTCTACAAACCTAATGGAGGTTTTAGGGGACCGAACACAAACAAGTAAAATGAATAAATTCCTCATTTAAGACCTGTTTTTAATTAAAAAACATTTACAGGGGAAAGAAATGCTGGGAGAGCCATGAATGGAAGTCTGCGGGCGGTGAAGCACCCGACCCCCGACTGCTCCGGGGGAAAACGGTAGATCAGCAAACCGAGTCATAAGCGGAATGTAAATCATGTACAAGCACTGGCTGGCCAATTTATTGGGAACACTTAGATAATGAAGTATTATATGAGCCACCAGCGATAAATCGTCCCTTTAATAACGATCATAATGTTCACGTTTTATTGTCTCTGTTGTGAAAGACTTCCAACAGGGTTCGATTCCCATTTGCAAACTCGGGACGTTTCATTTGCAACAAGCTAAGACTGTAAATCTTTATAACCATGTTCATAAACGGTTTACAGCGTCGTTGTAAACCACTTCAACCGTTGTATTCGGTTCGAGTTCGGCAACAAAAAACAAATGCACACGTTTGACGAAGCCTCGCCAGCGCCACTCACACGGCGGCCGGAGCAAGAGCGCCTCGTTTTGCGCGTTTTAAAGCAACAGAACAATATTTATTTGTATGCGTGTGTGTGTGGGTGTGTGTGTGTGTGTGGCTTGTCAGAGTTTTCTCTTGTGAACATAAATTAATTATTCTGCACCGTCAACGTCTTATTCAGCACTACGGGGACATCAAACCTGTTTAATTAGCTAATTTGTCATATGATTGTTTGGGATGTGCGGCCCAGTCCTCTGCACACCTACACTGGGATTGAATAATTGGCCATTTCAGGCACATAATGAACATGCAAATCAATACAGAACGCTTTGAAGCTGCGCGAGCTATAAATAACCCCATCGATCAAAGGCAACAATTCCTCGCCTTGAAAGTGAACAAACCTGCGGGGGATTTGGCAAAAATCTAAACATGGATTACTGCCACTAAACAGGAGCTATTAGCGCTACTGAGTCCAGTCGAGGTGCAACGTGTTATATAGATAATTAACTATTTGCAGTTACTTTTAGTTACAAGTATTTAAAAAGAAACATGTTCATGTGATTGAAAGGTTCGGTTGAGATTACTTAAAATACTGTGGAAGTCATTGTTGATCTCTCTTAGTGTTTGTCTGTTGGACTTCTTGTTGGACTCTGTGAGCTCAATTGATATTTTTTAGCCTAAAATTGGAAATGGATATTATAGTACATTAGCAGATTTTCACTGAACATGTTGGAGGGCCGAAACATTGGCCCAGGAGGAACCTGTTACATTTTGGAGCAGATTTATTCAACATTAGCATAAAACATCATTTTTTTACATGAGGTTTGGTGGACGTCTGCACACTCCGAGTGCCCATCTGTCAACAGGATGACACAAAAGCTAGCTGCTCCTGAGTGGAGCCCCTGACGGAGGCTGACTGTCAAAGATGTCAAGACACCTTCAGTCGTTCAGAACAACACTGACACATCTATTGAAGTCCTGCGTTGAGTTAGGTGGAGCAGAACATTCAGTCCACATGGCAGCTGACATTAGAAAGATCTTCTGTTGCTTCTCATCAGGTCAGTTTAGCACCAAATCACAGCACAGACGTTGTTTTGTGTGCCGATTGTCGTCAGCTGTGGTTATCAAATGTGAAGTTTTGCAGTGCAGAGCAGCAACTGGAAAGTGACTGCAGGTTAACATGGAGTGTTAATGGGATGTGTTCCAATACTTTTTTCAATACTTTTGCACAAAAGCTAATGTGAAATACCCAGCAGTTAAATGTTTGGATATATTTATGCATTTCTAGTTCTACTTGCATTTCACATCACAGATGCTCATCTTTTATCAGTGAATTCCTCTGATACATGCTTGTGATAAAGGCTAATATAAATATAGTTAAGAATCTCATGCACGAGAAACAGTGGAGAGCAACAGGTGTTAATTGTTCTTATAAATAGGTTCAATCCAGCCTCATGTGTCTCGACCGTGTTCCACCAGAAGCAGAGAGATAAATTATAAAAACACACGGAATAAATTAGAAGCACTTTGGTGGGGAAATCCTCCAGAGTTCTTCCTTTGCTAAATTAATAACACCCTTTATCTATAGATGTACACTGAGACAGCGTTAATTAAAACTATCATGCGTCTGGTTGTGAATTCATCCTCAGGTTCAAATATTTGGGACCAATAAACCAAATTCAATCAGCTTCTTTTTTTCTCACCATCTATGCTAATATACGACAACATTGCTGCACTAAAACTACTGAATTAACTCAAGGAGGGACCTGAAAATGCAAACACACGGTACCACCGAAGTTTAAAGCTTTGACTAAAACTATTATCAACAATGATTGGACACTTGTGGTGTGTGGAATTTAATTTCCTTGGATATATTTACAATATGTCCGAGGAAATAAACATCTCACATGTGAGGTGCTTCCACATTACGCATATTGGTGCAACCCACGTCAGTATGGCGTCATGACAACCCCGCACTCTCAGGTCCTGCTGAATATGCCTGTGACACCTGTAATTTCGCCCTCAGATACATCCTTCTGCTCACTTTTGTGCAGCACAGGAGGCCCAGAAAAATGACATCCTGCTTATGACAGGAGCTGCCGTACAAGTGTATAAACAACGACTGAGCATCTAATTTAAGTGGCATGTCGGGGGTTCAGCGTTTTGTCACTTTTGACGGGAGTCAAAGGAATGAGGAAACAAAGTGATCCTGCAGCCTGCACAAATTAGAACTCGGTTGGTTGTCAAACAGCAGAAGGGATAGGTGCTCCATGCCGTGTCCTTCAGTAGATATTAACTGTCCACACCGTCTGCAGGAGCACATCTGAATGCTACCGTGTTAGCCTGTCCATTAAACATTTTAACAGGTGGGTAACGCTGTTTGTTTTGGTTCACCTTGACGTGTCACACACCCCAAACGTTCTCCATTCCTCAACACACTTTCATGTGCATCCACAGTGGTAATGTTCCTCCCTTCTGCCGTGCATCCGTCATGCCAGAGGAGCTTTTCCGACACAAAGATCCAAAGAATGATGAGACCGCTGCGCTCCGTCTTACCATATCTGTCTTTTCGGAGGAAAACGAGCCGGGTCCTTACAGCTTTGTCGTATATCCTACAGCATCTGTCTTCATTC
>CAAKHC010015566.1:22246-33407 GCA_901007825.1 Macroramphosus scolopax | reverse complement strand
AATGCAACCGGCAGCAGCAGCAGCGATGGTGCAGATAGACTGAAGAACACATGGCTAATTGGCTGAAATGATGCATTAAGACACACCAAATTGCAGGAATTGCTCCAACATCCTCTTAAATCGCAGCGTAAACACTTGAGGGGATGGTAAATAGTCAAACCGGCTTGGCCTGCCCCTGATCTGACTAAACTCATTTGAATACATCTCTACCCTGGTAATTACAATCTGAATTGATGGATCATTTGGGCCCAACCTGCATGAAACATTCATTATCACGAGCCCCAACACATGGTCGGAGCGTTTCCCACATCAAACACCAGCGTTTAAGGAGCAGGATTGGACAAACGAGCTGGATACAAAATGCATAAAAATAACTGCTGCGTGTGCATGTTGTGTGTATTTGCATCGAAATGAAGCGGCGCATCTACTCCTGCATGTTAACTAGCCCGTCTGAAAGAACCACGGAAGGACACACGTGCAGAATATATGAACAAGTGGAGAAAAACATGCAGAAGAGCTTCAAAGCCCAAACGGCTTTTTTCTGCTTCGTCCTTCCAAACAACAACATGTTGGAAAAGAAAAGAAAAGAAAATCCATCTATTGACGTATTAATGTATTCGACTGCGTTTTATTATTAGAACAGACATTAGCATAATTCTCCACTTGGCGGTTGTCCAGCCATCTCCGGTATCTAGACTGATGGCAGCTTGGCTCGGCTTCCTCCACGTCCATGACCTGCATCCTCAATGGCCCGCTCGCAGCGGCGGAGGGGATTAGCCATGCGAGCACTTCCCTCCATTTTGGAGATTTTGTTATTGAGTTGCACTTTGCCAATGCTAATTGCCTGAGCCCACGCGGGGTCAAAGAGGGCCGCCTCCCCATTGGGATGGATCTCTCCACTTCATCTGGACGTTATATTACCCCTGGCCATGATTTGCGTCAGCAGGCTCGACTTTAATTCCCCTTTATCGCATTCGGGCCCCGTGGCAGAATCAATAAAGACACGACAGTCGGGGGCCGTCCTTGTTGCCCGAGTTTCCATTAAGGAGATAGAAGCCTCGCCGGCAAATTGTATTGTTCGGCGGCTTGTGATGGGAATCTAACAACGGTTCGGGTCACTCACTGAACACAGGCGTTTCCCCTGATTTTGTAAAATTAAAAAAAGTATATAATCCTATCAGGATATCATCAACAAACAGAAGCTTCTTAAAGGACCTTGTAGTAAGTTGAAGTTGTATTAAAGTACATAACAGAGAGACGATCGGGGAGCACTCGGCCCGGCTACAGGTTGATGTTATATCATGACGTATAAAAAAAGACCTTTTAGACCCTTTAAGTGGACAACTGCAAGTCCATCATTTATTTATGGAATATTCTCTCGCCCGTTGATACAGAGGATGAACTTCAGAGGACGACCGCGGGTGATTAGGGTGAAACATCCGGCTCTTTTATCAACATTCCACATGTACACGCGTGTTGTTGTGCGTTTCCAGAGCAGAAGTCTGAAAGTTGGCCAAAGCCGGGTCAAATATTTCTACATGTTATTGACTCACCGGAGTCCAAAGGTCCTCACGAAGGGGATTTCTATCACTCAGGAAAGGCTGTCAACAGCCATAAAAATCTGTTTTCGCCTTGTTTTTTTGGAATATAAATAAGTCTATGAATGATATATGAACAAACCCCTCAGTATATAAAAAAAAAACCTTCAAAATATAGATATGAATAAAAGTGGAAAGTTTGGTGTCGGTATGAGTTGGAAGATTTCTGTCTCGCAGTGTGAGAGACGACTCGCTTTGAGAAGTCAGGTGGGGTAACGTTCCATACGTTTGGAGACACAAATAAGACGCAGCAATGGAATAATAAACAGTAGAGAATGTAATATTTGTTTTATTTATTTATGCATTTAGCTATTTATGTGTGTGTGTATTTTTTATATTTTATTATTAATGAATTCAGTTTATTTATTTATTTATAAATATTAACATATTGTTTGTATCACAACTGTTCTCTTATATTTAAATATAAAAATGAGCCATTAACCTAATTGACGTGTAAATTAACAGTTAAAAAAAAGAAACATTTCAGGTTTTACTACAATAACACTGGTGTTAAATTAAAAGAAAAGCCTTGAAATGAACGAGTGTGGAAGTATAAGCGGATCGTTCCTCATGGTGTTATTAATATCCGGTCCTGGCGTGTCTAAAAATGCTGAGCATGTCCGGCTGATCTCGATTTTGGATCAAGACGGCAGCACGGATAAAAGATGTGAGTGACTCTGAAAGCGGGGGCACGGTGGGGGCACGGGCAGGAAGCAGCTCCGGTCAGAAACGCTACGTTTTCAATTTGTGTAGTTTCCCCACTTGTCAGCGTGAAAGCACTTATGCACTCAGGCTGACAAGTACAGTACCTGTAAGGCAACGGGAACACTGGATACTCATCACCTTGGTAACCCGAGCTGAATCCATCAGCCAATATTAGCCACCAGTGTTGTCCAGGGCAGGAGGGGGGACGTGGACGGATCTGTATGCTATAGGTACATATAGGTCGGACTCAACTGCACCCGTTAAATATATCAATGATATAACATATATATATAACAATGTCAACACCTGATGGGATTTATTGGCCTGATAAACGGGGGCCACACAAACCAAGCCGGGGAGAGGTGGGGGCGGTAAACAGCAGGTCCGGGTAGCATCCTGTGTACTGAGCTGGTCTAAAAGGAGAGTGTGTGTGTGTCTGCGTCTGCGTCTGCGTGTGCGTGTGCGTGTGCGTGTGCGTGTGCGTGTGCGTGTGCGTGTGCGTGTGCGTGTGCGTGTGTGTGTGTGAGTCCACAAGTTGAATCCCCGGTGATGATCTTTATGTCCAGACACAAGCATCAAACATTTGTCTCGTCCGTTCCAGGCAGTCTGTGATTTCCCTGAACGTGAAGCCACCTAAAGCTAAAAGAGAAAAACAAGTGTAGGAAATACTGTTTCATATAATCCAGGGTTTTTTTTTTCTGTATTTGACAACTTGGCTTGAGAAGAAGGTAAATGTACCTTTCTCGGGGTGGAATGTTAATGGGATGCAGATTGCTTGCTGGTGGCACCGACACAAGTCTAATAAACTTATGTTGCACATATTAAAGCCTTCGCCAGCCTACAGAGGAAGTTCCACAGCTGCTCCAGAAGGGGGCGTGTCTGGTGAGCGGGGAGCAGGGACGTTTTCAGCTTCCAGAAAATGTGTGCAACCCCACAGCATGAGGCAGAGTGACATTACGATGACGGGCTAAACCACAACGGGACTATGAGTCATATTCCCTTCATTGATCTTCAGCTTTGTCCGATGTTCATGACGTACAATCAGCCCAGACCTCGGCACCACGGACCAATGACATCAGCTGAGCACCCGACAACATGACAGCATCCCACGTTTGCCTGCCATCTGCAGGATGGAGGTGAAAGCGGACTCCATCTGTGAAGGCCACACTTCTCCAACGTGGAATATGTCTGCAGCCCACTGAAGTCTGTTCCTACTTTGGACCGGAGTCAACTCGGTGCCTCCGCGAGGACGACGGGCACGTAAGCCAGATTCTCTCAGGACAAGTAGCTGCTCTCGGTGGACGATCCTGATCCGTGTGGTGCCGAACGGCTGGAACGGACTCCTCAGGCAGCTTATTGTATTGAAGGAAGAACACTTAGAGTTGACCTGGCAGCCTGCAACATGCTATCCTCATCCCAGCTCGCTAACAGTGATACAAACAGACAAAAACAAGTGTCGCATTTCTATTTTTGTTCAGTGCAGCTTTCATACGTATGTTTTATTATCTTGTGTGGGTTTATCCGGTGTGTGTGTGTGTGTGTGTGTGTCCACACGTGCAGGAATGTGCTCCTATGAGATCGTGGGTGGCTGATGTCTTTCCCAGAGACAGTATTTTCCTGGTATTGATTCACCGAGGTGTCCCCACGGTTCACCAGTGTGGCGCACCACGGACGGGAGCACACAGCATTTTAATCTGTCAAGATGTCAGCCGGCTCTGGACAAGAGAGAAAGAAACAGGGGAGGGCGGCCTGGATGGAAAGAGAGAGATGACACCCAACAGTCAATGCCGACATGCCCAATTGAGCAGGCGCACACACACACACCTGCGCGCGAGCACACATAAATCATGTCAGTCAGTCAATCAGTCCACTTGAGGGACTCGACGTCGGCCCTGAGCCTCCCCGCAGACGTCTCACTGATACGTCCACCGGCAGCGCTGCTCTTCATACTGAAACCTCGTCGACGGCCAGTTTGCTTTGTTACAATAACCTCTTATATTTCTAGTCTTCCTGCATCTACTGTAACTTTTAAACTCATTCTCGGCTGTTTTTATTTGTCGCTGTTGATGTTTCCCGCCGGGGGGGGGAATTTCCGTGGGAACAGCCGATTCCCCAGACGGCCGCAATGATGTAGAAGAAGAATCTTTCATAAAGCAAACACACCGGAAAGGTAAGATGTTAAATTGCAACACCGCTTTTAGGCTGTAAGTTGAAACCCCGTGTTTGCGGTGCTTTTTTTTTTCTCACTTGTGTGCACAACACATAAGAAAAGCTTCCTCCAAGGGAATACTCAGGATGGTATTCCTGGGAGAGAACATTCAAACTTCAAGTGAATGAGGAGGATGGTTGTTGACTAAAACAACTTGGGCCTTTATATAAAGTGACAATGCGCAGTTTTTACAGAGCCGGATTGATGTAGATGTTTGGTTTCAAAGCATTTTCGCTTGCACTTATGTAGCCGTGCCGAGGATATACTGCTCGCATGGATGCCACCTCGTCCATTACCGCAACTCACAGGTGCATTTTTGTCCGTCTGGATCTGGAGGGGTCAGGTCAACACCTTGAGCTCTTGTTACTCAAACCATTACTGAACAGTTTTTGCAGTGTGGCAGGATGCATTAACCTGCTGAAAGAGGCTGTTGCCATCAATGGTCTGGAACAGTGTTTTAGGTGGCTGGTCCGGTCAGAGGAACATGGCAGGCTCAAGTTTTCAAAGTAGAACATCGCCCAGAGCATCATACTGGATTGCTTTCCTTCCATACTGCACCCTGGTGCAATCTCTTCCCAACACACGTTACACTGGCTTCCCTTTGGTTACCTGGCATTCATGTAAATTTACATTTAAGTCGAGCACAGATGTGGTGAGAAAAACTTTACATTACTTTGTTACCGGCTTTTGCACATTATTCCAAACGAAGGAACAACCACCTAATTAAAAGCAAACCTTTCTGTTTCTCAGGTGAAAGAGCCACAGACATGCTGCTGCAAGCCTGCAGGGCTTCTGCACAAGAATAAAGTCGGCGCTACCCGGAGAGAGAAACACTGGCCTCCACACAGTGATATATATTTTAATTTTCAGGAGCAGTCAGTTTAATGGGCTCATAACACGTTAATTATAAAGCAAATATTGACAGTCTAGGCATGTGTGCATTGCAGGTGTGGTGAGGAGGCTGTTTCTAATGGAACGCTTGAGCAATGGGGAGGGACATGTGTGTGCGTGCACGTGTGTCTACTTTGTGGGAGGCTCATCTATAATGTACAAAGACGATTAAGTTTGAGCGTCGGCCGGGGCGGATAGACAGTCGGTTGAGTGGTGGCGTGCAGATAAGAATGAATGCAAATATACAGCAGGAGTGACAGATTAACCTTGGGCAAGGTTGAGCATTAATGCGGCGAGCAGGCAGGAAGCCCGCCGAGGTAAAACACATGCGTGCACGCAGAGAGACAAGAGGCGGTTTTACACCCACATTCTTTCAAGACAAAGGTGTGGGCACGCATACAAGGAGACAGCTACACATCTTACTAGAGTGCACGACTGATGACTGATTATCAATCAACGCCTACGCCAGCGTCAGTTGGACTGAGTGGCAAAGCCGTCTTTACTAATAGGATGAAACCTTGAGGTTTCTAATTATATATATATATATATACATGTGTGTTTTGACATTGTGGAAATGAGGCTGGACGTTATGTTCGTTCATCTCTGCACAAATAGCTCTGACTGGATGTTCTGGACATTATGATTGAACTCTATTATATTGTGGCCAACAGTAACAGAACACCTTGTCAGGCTGTAATGTGACAAGCTAACGATGTTTTAATGAAAGAGTTTGTTTCAAGTAAGTTCTGTTCTCCACTCAGCAAAAGAAATATTGACCACAGCCACAGAAACAAATTAAAAACAACAACACAAGCCGCCGAGGCTGTAGCAATGTAAAGAAGTCTTGTACTGAAAGCAATATAATGTTAGCGGCTAACGTTAGCAGCTAACGGCAGCAGCTAACTGTTTTAATAAAAGTGTTTGTTTTAAGTAAGTCCTGTTCTCCACTCAGCAAAAAAAAAACACTGAAACAAATAAAAACAACAACACAAGCTGAGGCTGTGGCAATTTAAAGAAGTCTTGTATTGAAACCAATACGATACGGGCGAACAGTAGCAGCTAATAGCAGCTAAAGTTAGCAGGTAACCTGAGCAGCTAACTGTCATGCTAGCAGGACGTCAATCTTTTTTATTTAAATTACCTGTAATCCACTGAAAACCCCCCAAAAACTTTACATTACTGCTCTGATAACACTTTAACTTCTTTCTAAATGTATTTTAATATTCATTGCCCCAGTTGTTAGCTCAGTCTACATTACATAGTCATATAAAACAAACCACAGTTAGTGCTTTAGCCCGTCACACGTTTTATCTGAAAGGTAAAAATAAAGTTCACACAAAACTGACAGGACGTACAAGTCTGTGCGTACGTGGCGACGCAGGTCGATATACTGTGAGGGCTGAGCATGAACATGCTACCATTAAACCTCTTCTCATACACATGAGATTAAAGGGGCTTTTTAAATGATTCCACCGACATCGATCATGTTGCTTCACAACCATTACTCCCAGTGGAGAGCAGCTGGAACACAGTAATTCTAGGAGCATGAGGCAGGTCTAACTCCGCTATTAGATACTGATTACTTTCCTGGAGGATGACAGCAAAGAGCTAGCTAACGCACACTGGAGATGAATGATAACAGCCCTGCTGACGTCACATGCAGGGAGACGGTATCTGGGAGCAGGTAAAAATAGTGTGGCAGAGGTAGGAGACATTAGGCTGAGCAGATGGGGAGAGGAAACGCTGAATACCAATAAAGCAGATGGGTTTGGACTGGGTGGCTTTTACTGCACTGTACTCGCAACATCCTCCGAGTTCTCTCTCTCGGACCTAGAAAACCCTGGACGGCAATAATTAGGACGGAAGCTGGATCATTGTTATTTTTATCATCGCATTACATACACTGATGTTAACACTTCCAGCACCAGGAGAAGTGAAAGTGAAAGTAAAATATCCACCGTAACAACAACATTAAGTCAGACGGTCCCTTTTGGGTTTTGATTGACAGCAGGAGAAGATAATCCGAAAGAAAAGATGGAGGCATCCCAGAGATGACAGTGGAGTTACTGAGATACACACAAGTACAGTGTGTACTTGTACCCTCAGAACAAATTAGAGAACATTTCTCCAGAAACACGTCTCGGATCACTCCGGTCCAATATGCTTTGAGAAGACACCACCCTAATAGGCGGTAATGAAGGAAAACAAAGTTTCCCCCACTGATTCACCGTGTAGCTTAAAGATTATCCTCACTGCTGATAAGGGCCTCGCCGTACGTGACGTTAATATTAAAGGAATAAACGGTGCAGTGAGACGAGCGACGTTCGGGCACACTCCCCGAACGAGATCATCCGACTCCAGAAGAAAATAGAGCAACGTTCCGGCGACACAACGTGCCGCGCACACACAGACACACAAACACGGGGGAATCATAAGTGGGATGATGGAAAGTGAGTTCTGCTGACATTTTATGTAGTTTAATGGATGAGAACTCTGATAAGAAGCTTCGGAAAGGAGCTACTAATGGGTAAACAAGGTGGGCTGGTAAATACTTAGCAGAAAAATTCTGCTGAGGAGCGGAAGAACGAAGAATCAAACTAAAAGGGTCGTTAAGTGTGCAGCGAGGCGACTCCACCAGCCGAGTCAACAACGTGGAAACATGCGGAAATGTGTGTGGAAACTTAAAATTTTGTTTCATATTTATATCAAATAAAACAATAGTAGAACTAAAAGTGCAAAGACGACATGGAGAGCAGCCAAAGAGAAAACAGCGATGCTAACAGGGTCAGCTACACTACACTTACTCTAAATAAGGTGTGCTAAGGTGGAGCGGCGCCTGCCAGCTAGTCGGGGAAGTCAAATCGAGCTGCGCCGCTACACAGACAGCTACTCGTTATTTGGCGGTCGATTTAAACTCCAGGGATTTGAAATCTCTCCCTCCGCCGTGCATCGGCATCACCGGCTGGTCTCCCAGCATCCACCTGTGTGCACCAACAGGGGACACGAGTTTCATTCGGCCCTTTCCACGCAGGTATTTTTATTATCTGGAGCGAGAGCGCCAATAATCGCAGGGTACATCAGCAGTTCTCAGGTCCACTTTAAACTCGGAAGGTTGTGTTTGGGCCGAACTGCGCAGGTGTGTATAATTATATGACTCAGAGAAGAGCCGAGGTACGACCGCTGACAACGTTATTCTCTCTCCGATGTGCCCGTTCCTCCTCGGCTGCTCGAGAGCGAGGAGGAGGAGAGAGGGAAAGGTTACACCAGCGAGGGTGGGTATTGAAATTCAAGACCACTTCACCTAACCCAGGAGTGGCCGTCTGAAGATTAATGAGCTATTTGGGGAGAGTTCAGCTGTTTCACATGCACAGGGTCCACATTAGTGATAGAATTAACTTTACAACACTGGGGTGTTGTCACCCCTCAGTGCGGTGTGCCTATGATAAGAAATGTCTATTTAAATAACACCAGCAATAAGAAAATAAACAGCGTTTGACATTCAGAGTCTTGGGGGGGGGATATAATCTGAATCCTTCCTCTGCTCGCAGGGGCACCTTTGCATGAGTTTTACATCCTCCAGAATCAATTGATTGGATGGATATTGATTCCCGCCGTCCACATCATGTTTTAGAGAAAGCACACACACGACCTCGCTGCTCAGGTGCCTCGCTCAGCGCCTCACAACACACACTTCATAAGAAACGAGTGGGATTCATGCTAATCTTCTCCCACTCGTAAGGACCCTGCAGGTTGACTTTAATGCGCATTAATAGGTGTTGTGTTCCTTTGAATAATGTGTGCAAAGCTCAGCTGTTTTCATTGAGAGGCTTGCTTGTTCCACATTAATATAATATTCCACGTGCATGCATACATCTGCATTATCCCCACTTCATGTGTTGTGCACCAGAGTTTATAAATTGAACATCTAATCGAAGACATGAGGAATGTCAGAGCTGCAGACGTGCGGCCGTCTAATAAAGCCTCTATCGCCAAAAATGGTGTGTGCAGCGAGGTGCAAATAGAAAACAGAATTATTTATATTCTGCAGGATTTCTGCCTAATGGAAGCATGTCGCCGCTGCCCTGGAGGGGGAAATGTGCTAATGAAGAATTAATTTGTGTGGATTAAATGCCATGGCACATATATGATTTATGTCCAGACACATCGGATGCAGAAATGTAATAACCACTTATTATACAAACAGGCTGTTAGTCAAAGGCTGGGCGAGGTTGACGCCAGGCTAATAAAAGACACCCGAGGATGTACACGGCCAAAACATTCAAACCTCTGACAGGTTCAGTATGAAATCAGCAGTGCGCCTGCAGACCTCCCTTCTTCTCTTTCATCTTATTGAAGCTTCAGCTTAGGGACAGCGCCCTCTGCTGGCACGTGGGCATTGCAGGACGATGTGGCATTTAATCCTGTTGCAATGCGTACCGCACTACTTGCAACATCGTTTCATAGCAGCAACATTGATGTGTCTTCGCACAAGTTTAAAGGGTTTTTGGTCCTCCAGAGAAAAGTTTTTCCAACTTTCGTAGGCGAGTGCACTGACCCGTATCCTTCAGAATAAAAGCGCCCCGAAATGTGCATAACATAGCACAACATCCCACTAAAACACAAGGACATAGAAACATGCCAAACTGTTGCAATCCCCATCTGTTAATATCCATCCCTTTCTCGAAAATGATATTTTTTGGCATTTTCGTTTTTTAATATTTGTGTGCTTAATTACACTGAGAGCCTTGAACAGAATAGAGAACTGGTTGTTCAATTCTTCAGCCCCACCTGCTTCTTGCAGTCGGTTACATATCAAATATTAAACTGCTTCTTCCTCTCCAATTTTTAATCGTGATGACAAAGCACCGTACTGTTGTGTGTATGTGTTGATCCCACCCGGGTGGGGGAGTCGGCTGCAGGCTGCGCTGCATGTGTTTACCTCACCCGCGGTGCATTGGAAACGGTAGATTTCCCAACACCTTGGGAGAAAAGGCACTTGGAGTTTGAGTCCTAGAGGTCCTCAGGCTTAATTCATACAAGGCAAAGACAGGAAATAGGCCACAACAAACAGGTAAATGTCAATATTCCTTCTGTTAAATTTGCTTGCAGAATATTATTTGTAGAACTAACTGCATGACGCTGACTGAGAGTTCGTAGTAGAGTATGCACAAGTACTACACATACTCCCTCAACACAGCACCAGGGTGATGTCAGGAGAACGTCCCTCTTGTACTGAGAAGGCACAGCGAGGGATCCTGCAAAAAGCTTTGCAGTGAATCAATTCCAATTCCTTTTGCAACCCTCCTCGCTCACGAGTCAGGGGCGGAGTCTATATTCATGTATTCAGCTGCTTTGAGACCGACTGCTCTCGAGCTGGATTTGTCAGATCTGTAGCTGCGACGTGTCTGTGGGGGACCCGGAAAAAAAAAAAGGGAAAAAAATGAAACAAACTTTGAAATGTTTGCATCAAACATCATGAATAATTTTTGCTGGCGTCATGTTGGAGCCATTTCATGTGCAAAGCAGACTAAACGGGACGCTGATCTCCTTTGTTTTGCCGTTGTGTTAACATAAACTGTTTGTGTGTGCATGCTTATTCATATCAGCCTGGAACTTTTTCAGCTTTCAAGAAAAATGCATGAATAATTTTCATAGATTTCTGCGCCAGATTGACGTGAATGCATCAGTACCCCCCCCCCCCCCCCCCCCCCCCCCCCCCCCCCCCCCCCCCCCCCCCCCCCCCCACCCAAAAACACCC
>CAAKHC010015566.1:0-17010 GCA_901007825.1 Macroramphosus scolopax | reverse complement strand
GTTGGGAGAAACGCTGATGATGCAATGTGCTGACCCAAATACATTACCTGCTCCCAGCAGGCTGCACCAGCTGGGGCAATCTCCCTCTCCCTCTCTCTCTCTCTCTCCGTCTCTCTCTCCGTCTCTCTCTCTCTCTCCCTCTCTCTCTCTCCGTCTCCCTCTCTCTCTCTCTGAAACACTTTTCTTCTCTCCCTCCGATTGTTTCCGATTGCTCCTCCTGTAAGTTCTTCCCTTATTATTCTGCTCTTCCTCTCATGAAATGAGAAACTTCTTCATATGCAAAGCAAGTCTTCACCATCTTCTCTCCGGCCTCGATTCCTCCTCTCACAATATCCCCCCGTCACCCGTTCCGCCTGTTGAGTGCGGCGTGCAGTTAGCCGGGAATCAAACGCCCGGGCTGCTCGTTCGTGTAGTACAAAAGCACCGGAGACATGAAGTCTGATGAAGCCGCTCAGCTCTCGCTGACGGGGAGGGAAATTTACCCGGAGAAATGTATCACAGATACGTTTACCAGCGGCCGTTTGATCAGCTGCACACGATAACGCCGAACAACACGCCGCTCGCCGGCGCTCCCACGCCGGTTAACACAGATAGAACAGATGACCAATTTATCGCTCGTTGCTCTCAGCAGATCAGACGAAAGACGGGACGGAACTCCTTTTATGTCACTGACGGGCGCCCGGGGGACCGAGTGCATGGAGCCGGGAGGTACCTGCAGTACTGCAGTACACGACAGAGGCAGTGGTACTACTGGAGAGGGTCTTAGTACACATCTGGAGGGGGGAAGGTACAAGTCCTTCAAACAGGTCCGATTCAAAGTGCAACTCCGTCAATATGCTAACAGTCACTTTAATGGTCGTCATCAGAGTGACTCGTTGTTTGAATCCCGTTGTTCTGCGGTCGCTGACGAACCTTCCAGTGCGTCTTCCTGCTCATTAAACATTCAACACGTGTCGCTCTGCAGCGACCGGCTGCCGTTGTCTAATTGATGTTACGGGACTCCACCGAGCGACGGTGGAACACTGCAGGTGAGGAGGAGTTCAGCCATCTTTCCTCTTATTATATATAAATATATATAATATCGAGGGGAGTGGACGGCCTCCGCTGCTTCCCGACAACGCGGACGTGATGCGGCGGCGGATCGGGTCCCACAGAGCAAATGTCATCGCTGTCACAATAACAAACGTCTAACTTTATCGGGAGGTAATTCCGTGGAGCTGCAGCGGCTCCGCAACTGGAGGATTTTTAGTCAGGGGACTTATGCGTATAATTACATACACTTATTTTCTGCATGACAGCCTTGCTGCCATAATAGCTTCGGTTTTCTGGAGGAAAAAAGAAGAAGGAGTATCAGGTAAATTGGAATTCTCTCATCATGTTTTTCACCCCGCCTGTGTCCAAATTACTTTTCTCCCTTTCTGTTTCTGAAAGAGGACGAGTGTGTAACCGGAATGGAGACGGCTAAAAGAAGGCGGCGTTAATACGGGCCAGATGTGAAGGAGGAGATGTCTGGTTCCATGTTAATGCTGCTCCTCTAAACTCCCGGATCTCCTCCAGAACTCCGGCGTTCTACACTTCATACATTCCTCTGCCGTTTTAACAAAGCTGCGGATCTCCAGGCGCTTCAGGTATCGATTCCATATCCGCTCCGTGTATGAAGACGTTCAAACACTTCCATCACTACGAACCCGCCGGACGATATTTGAGTTTTTGTGTTTTTTTCCAAAATGTCAGCAGAAAGGTCAACGAGAACAACCCCCCCCCTCCTTTCTGCTTCGCTAGCATGCATCCCTTTAACGAGACGGGCAGAGGGCAATATTAACACATTCATTAAGAGCTCGTGGTTTACACTTATTATTCCATTATCGACCTCGATCTGAAATTTGCATCATTCCTTATTCAGAGGTAATCGATGTGTGCTGGCCGTCGAGTTTTAAAACCCGTGACTGACAGTGATAAATGGGGGCGCCGGTACACAAAGAACACCGAAACTGAGCAGTAGAGACGACAACTACGGGAGTACAGAGGGACAGGATACAGAAACAAGGGACTGAAATCATTGAAGGGAGCTTTCATGATCATTTCCAGTGATATATTTTCCTTTCTGAGACTCCTCACTGGTAATTTATTAGGCCTGTCTGTTATGGCCAACATCCGGAAGCCTGCGGAGGGGCAGCATGCCTTTACTTCATGGGTGAGCTTCGTCTGGAGCAATTGACTGAACCTCTCAGAATGGAGATGAAGAGAGTGACAGTGTTGATTTGTTGACGTGGAGGGATGAGCACTCGCTGCTTGACCATATATGGACATTGGCGAAATGAAAGGATGGATGTGCAACATTTTACTGGGAAAAGGACAGAAGAAGAGAAAGTGTTCGAAGGAGAAAAGAAAAGCCCGGCGCTCAGATTGATGGGTCGACAGCCAGACAGTCCTTCATCCCTTAACCCCCAGCCAAGGGTGGAGTCGTGGGATGATAAGGTATCAGGAAGAGGGGGGGGGAGGAATAGGCTTTAAAAGTGATGAAGCTGTTGTTCTTTTTTAGAGAGAAATATCAAAAGAAGCAAGAAAGGGTGGAGTCTGCAGGCTCAAGAGCTGATCTTCAAAAAGAAAAAGGCAGAAGACGTGAGTCAGTTAGTCGAGAGCAGGTGAAAAATGTCGAAGCTGGAACAATTTTTTATTCTTCTTCTGCAGCCGAGCCTGCGAGACAAAGCTTAAAAGATTCAGACCGGGTATCTCGGTACAATACCTGGTACCAGCGATGAAGGTTTCTCTCCTCTAACTCAAGTACACGCCTTCAGAATATGAAGGTCAGGTGCAGGACTGTGTACAAGCTCAATCTCCGTGGCCATTAGTGCTTACTTATAAAACCATTAATGCCCATTATCATAATTACCTCTGCTAACTTTCTGCAGCCGTAGCCTGCACAAATTAAAGCAAGGAGTCCCCCAAATTCTCTTGGCAGGCCATTAGCGTGTTTGCCCTGCCTCGCCGTCACCCGACATCTTCCGCCCTTCCACCCGACTGCCCTCACCTGCTTCCTGTTTCTTTTTTAAACACAACCCAGAGCCGCCTCGTGCATATGTTCGTTGCCACGAAAAGGTGCGGCATTAATATGCAAGTTGCTCGTCATGAATTAGCAATGCTAACCTCCCTCTTTGCCGGTGTGGTGTGTGTCAGGTTCACTAAGGACGCAGCAGAAGGGGTTAGTTTGGTGGGTCGGGCCTTCCTGATGGCCGTTCAACAAGCAGGGCTGTGTTCCCCTTAAAGGGACAATATGTCCTTGTTCCATACCTGAAACTTAGCTCCCGACGGGACGCAGCTACCCACACAGCACAATGAGGAAGTTGTCCCCCTTCTGCTCAGAACTTCTGGATCTCACTGTCGCCAGGACAAATGGGGACTGTGTAGGTCGTGCATTGTTTTACCTCCTTGCAGATATTAAGTACAAAAGAATCTCTATATACATTCAATCCCTTGTGCACCTCGTTAGCGAACGGCCCTCTGGTGACGGTGCACTTTTCTCGTCGACAGGCATTCAGGATTTTTTCTTTCCCTCAAGAGGTTTTTCTTTCTTTCCTTTCCTTCCCGTTGAGCGAGCGTCGCGGTACTCCGAGGGGTCAAAGGTTGATAACGGCCAACAATTCAATTTCACAGCGCCTGGCTCTGACAGACACCGTGTGATCCTGCCCGGGACCCCTCCCAACGCCGCTCTCTGCATATCCTCAAGAACACTCTGAACTTAATCAAACTTTAATTAGCCCTCTGCTTAGGTGATAATTGGCAGTCGAGGCAGGGCCGGGACTCTTCTTGCTTCTGCAAGATTTAGTCTCTGAATGTATCTGCGGCTAATGTGGAGCCATTGGCAGTAATGTGTTAAAAGAACATGATGAGACGTCCATGTGGATTATCAAAGGTTATTAGTGTGCATGCAGGACTCTTCTTTCTGGTCAGATATCACTAAATAATCAATAAGTCTGTTTCTGTTAAGCTTCTTTATTTATACCTCTTTCATTTACCCTTCATGGACCGAGTGCCTATTGTTGTTTACTAATTGATCAGTAGCCATGGCAACAGACAGACACTTGACAAATCTCAACCCTGCCGACGTCGATGCCGAAACCTACGAACGAGCGGACAAAGCCACGAGGCTGCACATCACTTTTTTTTTTCTCGTCTTCAGAACGATGCGATGAAAGGCGTGCGGACAGCGGAATGATGTGTTCAAGGTCTGACGTCTGCTGCTAACGACTGGAGAAAATAACATCTCACCTACATCACACAAAATATTTATCAAACGGAGAGTTTCTTAACAGCAGTTGAAGAAATCTGTCGGTCATATTGAGCGGTGGTCGGAGATATGATACATGTTTTAAAGAGACTAAAAAAGTAATAAAAAACAATTGCGGACTAAGCCTTTTTTTTCTTTTTTTTTTTTCTTGACCCGACGGAGAAAATCCATGCCAACCCAATCTTGTTGCAGGTGCAATGATCTACTGAATCGAAATGCCCCGTGAAATGAAATCAATGGAGTTACTCACTCCAGAGCCACATCAATCTGCTGAGATGGTGGCGCATGTGGATTTAGAGGCCTACTGTACCCCCCTAAGACGACTCAGGTCAATACAATTAAAGTGGAAAGTTTGTGGGTAGCAGCAGGGCACATTCCCCCGCCCCCTCAGGCTGACACACATTCCACGACGGGGTTCAGGGTTGGTGGCGGTTACGTAGACTGAAAGAACTCAAAATGGTTTCTAGGGGGAGAATATTTCAGTTTTAAAGTCTGAAGTCTGCAGGATGTAACTGAGGCATCAGCGTCTTTGAGATATGCTGATGTGGATCCCCTTTTTCTTTTTAAAATCTAGGTGGTCAGCTCCAGTATGCATAAAGTGCAAAATAAAGTTTTGAGCATGTACGATGATCATTTTAAAGCTCTAAAATAAAAGGGCCAGTGTGTAGGATTTAGCCCCATCTAGTGGTGAAGTTGCAGATTGCAGCCTCCACCACAAGTGTGAGTAAGAGCCCACGATGGCATTCAGGCTTAGAAAGTCCAGTTATTTTGCCATAAAGTGTCGATCAATCAAGGTGTGTTTAGTTTTGTGGGAATATGAGGGTTTAGGAAGGCAGCTGACACCTATGGGTGGCGAGAGGCATTGCATCGTGGAGGAAGTTCCTCATGCAGATATAAAAGGCTCATTCTAAGCTTATAAAACCCACCAATTGTTTGTTTTAGGTTATTTTACACATAATTACGATTATATATACCAATAAACGCCTGCCAAGAGACACCTCTAAATCTCACACATTGGTCCTTTAAACTTTGAATGTAAACAGCAGCTTTACATAAAAGTACCAAAAAGCAAGAAACATGACGCCTGAAAAAAGAACACCGGACGGCATAAGTCATTATTACCTGGCACATGGCTGGTAATGATGAGAACAAATTTAAATGTCATGTTAAGAATAAACCTCTGACGCAGGAGAAATGTTCTTTGGAGGAAGGAAGTGCTTCACTCCCACCGGCTGGTTAAGTGTTTCTCCGAGTTCTCTCGCCCGCCGTGTTACATCTCACTCCTCATGCAGGATTATTGTTGAATTTGATCTGAACATGTGCGAGCGCATTCAGAGCTCCGACCCGCTGATACCGCCTCACTAATGTTAAGTAGTTTTAAAGGCGCTTTGGGCTTATCCCCCTGTCTTCGATTCAGCCGTTCTTCAGTTGTCGTATCAGGAACGCCGAAGAAAGAAAAATCGCTGACACAAAACCAGCTTGTCCGCAGTGTCAGCCGGTGAGCCGTCTGGCTTCTTAGTGTTATGATTCGTTGATTAATTAAAACCTGGGGTTCCCAAAGTGGGGTCCGGGGACCCCTAGGGGTCCCTGACGACCTTCTAGGGGGTCCTAACCTTATTTGAATAGAAACTCATATTGTATGTTAGTAGCGAGGGAGTGAGCCACTTAATTTCTACCTTTGTGGAGAGTCGCACCTGAGCAGAGCAGATGTTTCAGAGGTAGTTGAGTCGTCAGACCAGGCTTAGTAACTTTAACGAGCCTGTGCCAGATATATGGGACCAGACGTTACATGCTCCAATGTGAAACAATAATAGTTTCTCTGCATTCTTTCACTATTCGTCGTTCTGCCTTTGCTGAAAGTCTCCGGCCCTCTTAAATTTCCTTGTTTGCAAATCTGTCCCTCTTGTACTCGTGATTGAATATCCCTGCTGTATATCTCTCACTTGAATTCCTCGAGGCTGCTGACCTTGGAAGCAAAGCATTCGAAAACCATGCAGGCAAATAAATAGAAATTGGGCTGGAGACACCGCTGGAGATTTGAATGGCCCCCATTGATTAGGACTCTTGATGTTGACATACTCTCAGGCTGTCTGCCGGTTGCTCTATTTGTGTGTGCACTTGTGCATTTGTAACCAAACTATCTAAATACTCCCGGGAACGCCCCGATACGCCGATTGTGACGGGATTTTGAAGTTCCCCCCTTGTAGAGCACAACAAAGTTACCTTGCAAGGACGCGGCATTAGCATTCAAGGAAACCAGTTTGACACAGACTGGGCAGACTTGTCTCCCTGCTGGGCTGGGAAAAAAAAGAAAAAAGGGCAAAAGCCTTTGAAGTGCATGCTTCATGGACTCGTCAATAGCCGGTATTGAGCCTTCCCACTTTTATTTAACAAGGTTCCCATTCCCGGGGCTTGATGTGCTGGATACTCATTGCTATGCTAGATGTGCTGCAGCAGGCAGTCATACTGCTGATGCCAAGTATTTCCGCATTGATTACACCTCTGGGATTAGCTCAAATGCAAATGTGTGTGTGTGTGTGTGTGTGTGTGTGTGTGTGTGTGTGTGTGTGTGTTATGAGTGATAGAGTGTGTAAAGCCTTACAGATACTTATACACTTGTGATTGTTTGCGCACGTGTAAGTCGTTTGCTGTGCCGTATATTCTATAGAATCCCTGCTTTCGAGGCGAGCTGTCGCACAGATGCACACAGAGAGAGAGAGAGAGAGAGAGAGAGAGAGAGAGAGAGAGAGAGAGAGAGAGAGAGAGAGAGAGAGAGGCTATTCATTTTTGGAAAAAAAAGCTGATCAATTTTAGCATCTCAAGAGATTCCGCTCCCGCGTATAGGCCCTTTAAAAAAACATAATGGACGCATTCCAAACGTTCAGGCATACCGTCGGTATGTATGTATGGGAACGAAGACATCTGTGAGAATCTCGCCTCCTTGAAAAAAAAAAGCCTGGGAAACATTCCACGGAGAGAAGCAGGCAGAGTGAGATTAACATGCACCGAAGGAAGAAGTCCCCCGTCTTGTAATTACGCTCTGGATTAAATTGTGATCAGCCAGTCTGGATTGATCTCCACGCAGGCATCAGCGGGCTGCGGCGTCCTTGTGTGGGTTTTTTTTTTATTTTTTTCTATAGCGATGCCATTTACATGTACACTCAAGAGTTTTTACCTCATTAAATAAATCCAATTTGGATTATATGAATGGTGCGTGTTCGCAGAGAGGAAGGTCAGCGGGCTGATCGTAATCTCTCTGCCCTTTGTGTTTCATTTGCGTAAGGTAGATTTAGCAGGTCTTCGTCGTACAACACCTGTGTGTAATCTTCACCTTCTACGATGAAGGAAGATTAGAAGCTAGTTTTACACACCCAGATGGATCATATAACGTCTTGCTATCAAACCCTGGGCCTCTGACCGACTCTCTGCACCCTGAGGTGACCACGTTTCGCATTGGGAGTGTGCAGCTGCGGCGGCAGGAGGCGGAGGGATCCAACTGTGACGGGTCGCCGTGGTAGCGACTCGTCAATCACAAGGCACCTGCGCCCTTAAAGGCACCCCGCATGAAAAGGAAACCTCATGCTGGGTTGGACCTGCGATTGAGACCATGAAATAATTAGGAAACTATTTAACGAGGTCCTTAAGGCGCTTCCTGTCTGACGGTCACACAGCTGTTAAAATGGCAAAAATGAAAGCAGCATCAGCTCCGGCAACCGCCGTCTGTTTGAACACAAGTATCGGCAGCGAGAGTACCTACCGCACTACTTGTAACATTCAAGAGGAAGAAGGATGACGGGCCCCAGAGCAGCATCAGTCGGCCTCTTCGTTTTAAGGTCAAATAGTTTCCATCTGTTGCTTCAAGTCAACTCAACTTTGAGTGTTTGTTGCTTCTAATTACGTTCAATGTTACCAATTAAGCTTCGTGGATAAATTACCTGCTAAATTGCCTGCAGACATTTATTCCACTGCTTCTGCAATAAATATCTCTGATCAGTCGTGTGCAATCAGGCCTTTCAATGTAATTTAAAAAAAGCCACATTAAGCTGCTAAGAACAAACAACACACTTACTGATCACTTCAGAAAGCGCGTGAAGAAGTGGAGGGGAAGTGATTTTCTTTCTGCCTTAAACGGACAGGAAATCATTTAACCTCCAGCCGCGGCACCTTCAGCCTCGCTGACAACCTCTTGCCACGTAATTTTCCAGTAACTTATAGGGTTTAAAAAGGGAATAGACACCGTCCACACACTGCAGCCATTTTTATCTCCTGTGCTGCCAAGTCATGTTTTTATAATGACATTTTCCTTCACTGAGAATGTTTCAGACGGTAGCTTTGCCTCACGCACGCACACCGACACGATTCTCTGGAAATAGCAAAACCGAGAGCGCCTCGGCCTCCCAGGGGAGCGGTGCCGGAGCCGAGGTGCCATATGGAGGGTGGGTGTACCGTGTCTGGTGGGAGAACGTGGCGGAACCGCAGAAACAATCCAGGTATGGAGGAGGTCACCGGATGTGTCACCCTCCCCGGGGACGGGGCATGACAGGAGTCGCGGTTCGGCATCGCTTCCGATCACACTGCTGTCATAGACGCTTGGCTTGGATGGAGGCGGAGTGTGTGTGTGTGTGTGTGTGTGTGGCGATGTAAAGTGTGTAGAATGAAACTAAACAGATGTGAAGATATCACTTTCTTATCTCTGTCCACAAAGGAATCCAGTCGTTAAACTCTTCAACTCCTTGGAGTCTAGAAAAGTCTCCTATTGATTTAGGAGGACGGACGGACGTTCATGTGTGATGTTTGGATACCAGACGCTCATCAGTTGCCCTCGACGACGGATGACGGACTCACAGCAGAGTCCGAAGGTTTCGATGATGGCAGAGAGAGTCGCCGTCTTCCCTCCAGTCTGATCAACCTGTTCCTATCTAACTAATAATACAATCTCCCGCAAGCTGTCTGCGAGGTAAATTCAATTAAAGTGAGCGTATTGGAGATGAGCATCGCCGTGCTGATGTAAACACGAACATCGCACACGGACTTATTCATAAAAAAGCTGTGGAAAAATAGAAAATCAGAGTCATCACCATGTTTACGCTCAGCAGCCTCGAAGCAATTTCCTTCCTTCCTAAAGTTGGGGACAATCTCTTTGAAATGCTGCAAGTGAGGGGAAAAGGGAAATATTGAACCTGCATCTCCAGAATCTCAATGCGGTGGAGGAGGATGTATTAGTGTACGGAGGACCTACAGAGTTCCCCGTGTGCATTAAAGTTCCTGCTGTGTCTGTGATGTGCAGCAACGTGCGGTCACCTTCCTCCTGATTAAAAGGTTCGCTCACTTTAGCGGCTTAAAAAATTAGACTGTTTGTCCTCAAAAACAAAAAAAAGAAGAAAGAAATACGGCAAGAAAGGAAAACGTGTGTTATCAGTCAAAGACAGATTAGGATTATTCACCAGGTCCTGTAGGTGAAAGAGCCTCAAAGATAGTGGAGAGATTAGGATCGCACTCAGAAGTCTCTGCCGGGTTCGGAGGAAAGCGTTCTTTTGATTTGGCTCCTGCTTCACTTCTTAAACATTCACATATGATCCTCTAATGCGAGACGACATCGTCCTGCATCGTTTGGTAATCATATCGAAGGCTGAATTACTAACGTTAGGAGCTGAGAACGGTCCGTCAGGCCGTCCTCCATCCTCTCGGACGCAGGAGGAGCCCCGGGTGTCCATGTCCATGTCCTGAATGACCATGTCACACAGCCAATGTCCCTGTAGGATGATATTATAACCAGCAGGCAATCAGGGCTTCTATGAATGGATGCAGATGAACTCCCGACTCTGCTTCCCCTGCTTGTCTTTAATGTTTCTTTTCATGCATGAATTCAGGTCTGCAGCATCCTGCAGAAGAAGACGGTAATCAGGTCCGTCACCAGGGAGGTCCGGCCCCCGTCGACGACCATCGGTGCAGGGCCGCGGCCCCGCCATTAATAATGACTCACATTTACATAAGTTAACAGGTACACGGTGCCGGGGCCCCGCCCACCCACAAGGACTCCACATGCACGCCCACCCAACGGCCTTGGGCCTCTAAGACACACAAATATTTAGCTACTCATTTTTCAAGTGCATGAAAATAAAACGGATTCATCCCACTGGAGAGTTTGATGCTGATACATCTCGGTACATCCGGTCTCACGTGTGACTGCACGGTGTCCGGTGTTGCTGTGCAAAGCTCAAGAGGATCATCCGAACCACCGAAAGAATTTATGTCTGCCAGACGGGATTCAGCCTGACGCTCCGAGGCAGTTCAATCCCGCCGGACAGCAGAGGTCACACAGACGTCAGATTCCAATTCATCACAGCGGGTTTTTATTTACGCGCCGTACGTGTCCATCCCGGCTCGTCGCAGGAAGGACGAGCAGCTCAACCGTCGGCTTGGCAACGTGCATGCAGGTGTTTCCTTCTCATTATCCGTGCTGCTGCCGCTCAGGGAAAACACGTGGACGATTAACTTTAATCATGTTGGCGAGTCAACGGCCGCCTCTCTGCAGGACTGTTTCTAGAGGAGACGGCGCCGCGGGCGGCGTAATTGTCGCCGTCACTCTTTCGCTTGTTCAAAGACCGATTGAATAGCCGACGTGCAACTTCCTGGAAAAAAAGAGCGGTCGTCACTGGAATCAATCATCCGCAGCGAGATAACATCTTTATGTCCGTGCTCATCTGTGAGTGAGTCGGGATGTTGCACTCGCATCTCCGCTGCAGCACTTAATGGTGCTGAGGTGTAAATATGTGACAGGCTGTAATCTTTGATCGAGAGACGACGGCGGAGGGCGTCGAACAACGCGCACTCAAAGAGTTTGAAAGCCCAGACAAGGCCTCCAATAGAAGCATCTTGGTTTGACGACGGGGAGCAGATGGCAGGGGGATTCTGGGAAAGAGAAAAAAAACTGAGCTAAATCCTTTCATATGTCTCGAAGCATCATGATCACCAGAGACATCAGGAGCTATATCGGGAGCTGGCGACCAATTAGAACTTGGAGGACAGAAGACAGATTAGGTAGCGCCTCGTAGAGATGGTAATAAAATGGTACAAACACAAGCTGACATCATCGCAATCAGACACACTGACACTCCTCATCCGGTCGTCTGCGCAGGACACAAAGTCCGACAAGTCCGGAGTCGACGCCAATCCAAATAAAATAAAACCCGCGTTCCAGAATCCGCTGGGAAGATGCAAATGTCACGGCCATCCCTCAGTTTAACAGCAGGTCTGGCAATAAACTGTACGAGTCTCCCCGTCTCCCTTAAGAAGCTCATTCTATAATTCAACATATATCATAATTGGCACGGCGGTAAAGTAGGTTTCCCCCCCGTAAATACTGACGGAGGGTCGGTAATTCAATTCACCGTACGCGGGGAGAATTTACCCGGCCGAGCATCAGCAGCTAATTTCCTCGGGGAAATTAATCTCTGCACTGTCTAAGATGTACACTGACCAGTGTTTACTGTGTACATATTGACAGTCGGAGGGGGCGGGGGGGGGGGACGATGAGGCGACTATACATGCGACAGCTAAATGATGTCTGCACAGAGGCCGAGGACGAAGCACCGACAGCACCGAGCCGAGCGCTGACCGGAGGGTTTGTTTTTATCCTCCCAGACTGGCCGGCACAAACAAGACCGTGAAGAAGATGCACCGCCGTGCACAGCTGCTTCGGCACAGTTGGCCGTGCAGCCTCACCCGTGCAGGTGTGTGCAGCCCCTTAACATCTACCAGTTTCCTGGAGAAACACTCACAGAACCAAAGAGCGTCGTCAGGGCGACGCGTCGGCCTGCTGCATCCGCGCCTGCAGCGAGAAACCCAAACCGAACCCTGAGGGTGGAGCTTCATCCACCAATTAAATACAGAAACTGTTGTGATTGTTCGCCGCCACAAGTCCACAAAGTCTGCCGCTCCAACTGTGATTCGGAGTGTGTTGCCATGGCATCAAGTACTTAGAGCCGAGGGAAGACAGGGACAATTATGGAGATGAGGAAGATGATGACCAGCATCCAAATGTGGCGAGGGATTATGTAAGCATTATTATTCTCTCAGTCAACAGAGATAAACTTCTTTGAACTGTGCAGCGTTTGTCAGGACTTTGGATGAGCGGCTGCGTCCGGCAGCCAATTACAGACTCAAGAAATGGTCCCAAAATTCAGCAGCAGCGTCAAAGGAGCCGGGAGGGGGAGGTTCCACCGGGTATGAATATATGAAGCCCGTGTGCATCCTCGTGCATGTGGTCAAGGTGTGATGTGACGAGCAGCAGGTTCCTGTGGAGTTCCTCCCTTCAGTGTAAGATCCTCACCTCATCCTCATCCTCCTCCTGAAGCTTCGAACCTTACAGAGAAGGAAGGACTCAGAAAGAACTGATGAAATGCAGCAACAACAGCTGCCAGTGTCTCTCAATAAAAGATATTTGATGAGGCTCGTCAGGTCAGTTTGTAAAATTGATCTGGAGTTGCAGCATCATCCCTCAGATATGCCCCCCCCCTCCCTCTCTCTCCCCCTCAATCCTAACAATAACATCAAGTCCTCCCTGCACACCTGCCACATTATGTGATGACGTGAACCGTCCTCGCTCCCATCTGGCAGCTGCCAGCGTTAGAACATCCACTAACACGGGGGTTAATGAAACCCCTGTGTTAGCGAGAGCACCTCGGCGTTCGGGGGCTCAAGCTGCTCAGAGGATCCACATGCAGCCCTGAAGGATTGGCTCCATTATGGATGCCAGCACGGGGCTGCACACACACTTCCTGAATAGAATAATGCTCACACCTGCTACCTGGGGCTCAGCTGTTGCCGAGCAACGCCGAGATGATGCATTCTGCCGTGGGTTCTCGTGCTGTGTGCACAATGTCTGCAATTACAATGCGATTAGTGGACTTGCAAAAGTGTCGTCGGGCATGCACGAGAAAGGGAAGACTTTTTAATCTCAACACTTCTGTTGGAAAAATAAGGCCTAGATGTATAAGACAACTCCGTGCATGGACAGGAAGTTGTTTGTATGAGACGTACAGAGGATCTGCAGCCTGCAGGTGGTCCGTGCTGCAGCTCCCCCGGTGGAGGTTCTCTGCTACGACACCGTGCACACTTCAATCGGGATTATTAGTCACGTTGTCCCTTTAAACCATCGCGGATGCATCAACCATCATCATCAATATGTTTTTTGCTTCAAGGGGAAATGATCACACGTGATAAAAAACCCTTTTAGAAGAAGTGAATCTGTGGAGATCCAACTGATACCTGACACATTTGACTTTTTGTTACAAGTCCAATTAGTGTTTCACTTCAAACGGCCGCTTGCTCAATAAGCCTTTAAGTTTCGCCCGCTTAAGACTCGCACGCCGGGAGGCTCGAGCACGCCGGCGCTCAAGAGGGACCGTTTGCATCCGGCTATCGCGGGGCGTGGACGCATCAATACCAATTCATGCTCTCACACCCCTTCTCTCTCTCTCTCGCTCGTTCGCTCGCCCTCTCTCGTCCTGAACGCCGGATGAAAGACGCGGACCTTTCTTCTCTGGCTTTTAAAAAACGCTTTGAGGATGCAAGTCGACATTTATACATCGCAGGCGGTGCGTTTGAAACAACATGAAAGTTGCCAATAGAGACGGAGGTGAGGGGGGGGGGGGGGGTAACAGAGGGATTAATAGTTGTACAACAAAAAAATAATCATCCTCACAAGAAGCTTCATTAAAACGTATAAACAATATATATTTCCTTCCTCCAGTACCTCCATCATCCACCCTCTGCTCCGTGTTCTTCCTCCTATCAGGACTCTGTTTCCACCCTGGGACCACTCAGGTCTTCCTCTTGCCATCCCCCCCTTCAGTAAAGACTTCTCACCCTCGTCTTCAGCGGATCAACACTTCTCTACCTTCCTTTACGGAAGCCATCGTTTCACCGACTCCTTCATCTGCAGATGCAAAGATCTTCGCACGTCGTCTAATTGCATTAGCCGACCAATTAGCGCTGATGGAGCCGGAGTGTATTGTCGTCGTCGCCGCGTGCGATCACGACAACCTTCAGACGGGAGAGAAACAAGACCTGATTTCCTTTCATGTGTGCTGAGTGACGTCGTCCTTTGAAGGGTCGATGTATAGATGTACAAGTGGGGTTCATTATTTTCCACGAGGGTTGTTTTTTATTGTCTGTCAGCCACCTTCATCATCTCCCGTCACTTGTTCTGCCTCGCTGCAAAGAGACGCCGGCGAGCACGGCTTCTTTTAGAGTCGTAGCTTCCCCGGAGGAAAAGATCCTCCAAGGAGAACCAACGAGTCGGACCGGTTCGCTGGATGGAGGCGACGAGAGACGAGGAGAGACGAGGAGAGACGAGGAGAGACGAGGACCATCAAGAGATGTAAGAGTCCACGAGAAGGAGAAGAGAGGTGGAGACGAAGGTTGAGGAGCTACAACATGTGAGCACTTAGGAAAATAAGTGCAGGGCGACGATGACGAGTTATATCTTTACAACAAGTACAGACACCTGAAGTTCCTCCAGCTCTGAGGTGGTGACTTGGCTCATTGATTTCTGCTGACTCGTCACTCCTCAGATTGGAGACGGCAGCATGTTGTAGAAGGTTACATCCATTCTGTCTTTAACAGCTGATGTGTTGATTATGGAAAGTTTCCGATATTACTCCACTCAGTTTTCTTCGTCAATGACAAAGTGTTTGATTTGCTAATTCGTCTTTGACTTGCAGATGTCGTCTCCTTGGAGGGTTTTTTTTTTTTCTCTCCGTGTGCCGCCGCTCAATTAAAGTTGCGAGTCACGGGGAGGTCGGTGCCGGAACAATGCCGCCGTCCCCCTCAGAGGGATCGCCTGACCCGATAAGACAAGAAGGACGTGAAGCCCAGCAGGACGCGATCGAGGATGGCGTGCGCGGTTGCACGAGTGTCCGGAGAGCGTGGCAGGGAAGGATAAGCAGAGGAGGCAGTTCAGGCCTGGTCAAACCTCCCACGGAGGGAAACGCTGCGACTGCTGCTGCATATTAAACATCGTGGAGGTTTTCTGCAGCACAACAAGGAACTGACTCGTGCATCTGCAGGAACTAAGTCGTCCGCTTTCCCACAATCATCGGACCACGAAGGCATCGGTGATCTCGGGCGACGCCGGTAGGACACTAAGGTGCACGGTGAAGTATGTTCCTGCAAAAGATTTGAGGTGAGAAAAAAGGCAGTGCCGACTCTTCATCACCGCCTGCAGACTCTTCATCCCCGCCTGCCCTGCAGACTCTTCATCACCGCCTGGTGTGATCAGAGATCCACCGGCGTCTGGCGGCGGCGCCGGACGGACCTCATTAGATAAGTTGAGCTGGTCTGCAGCTCCTCTCTCCTCCACGTCTCCTGCAGCCTCGTATTAGCTGCTAATAAGGAAAAAAAAATAGAGTTCTGGTGACCTCCCGTCCACCTGCGACAGTGCCCCCCCCCACCGCCCTCCCTCCCCTTGTTACTAATACACTTGGCATCCTCTTCCCCGAGGACCCGAAAATCAATTTCAATACCAAGGCACCGAACATTACCTGGCCGTAAATGTGATATGATTACGGCATCAATTACCGATTGTGTTTGCCGGCGCACTCGCTCATATTGACGTTCCCAAATTGAGTCGTACGAGGATGAAGGACTCAAACTGCTGCCGTATTCTGAAGGAGTAGCCGGGGCCTCGCCACAAAGTGCAGCTCTGGCGGTGCATTCAGCAAGGGATCTGCGTGTGATAATGGGATATCATTACTTCACTAGCCTCATTACAAGGTCCTCATCTGCCAGGGCTTGAGTGTAATGTTAATTATTACAGAGGAGGAAGACTGAAAGGGGCATTGTAACTCAAAATGGCATTTTGATTGGATTCGGCTCCCTTCCTTCTCATTAGGAACTCAATAAAGGCTTGTTTGGATGTCAGCAAGACAATGTGCAGAGACGAGAGGCATTTATAGATAAATATAAGCTTCTTCAAATTCACGGCTTTTGTTCTGGAAATGTGTTTAAAAAAAAATACACGAGCGGGAGTGACGGCGGATGAAGGAGCCCGCTCTCATCCCGGCCCGTCGGCGCCTGATGAGGACGGAGCGCAGCGGGACGTCCATTAACTTCGATGTTAGCCCTCCTCGTCATCGTCAGATCGCTCAGAGTGGCGGCTGCACGGACCCGACAAACACTGGAGGAGCTGGATGCACGAAGACGATTTATCCCAACAGATGATGCATGATGGGCCTCTTCACAGACACACTGCCCGTCCTTGCATCATCGTGTGTGTGCGGCGGTGTCGCTGGCTGCAGATGCACCAGTTACAGTGATGTGTGTGAGGGTGCAGATGCAGCCGGTGTAAACGGCGTCCTGAGTTTGTGGGCGGGGCCTCTCGTCGCCTCCGTCGCTCCTCGCCCGACCTTTCTGCTCGCCTCGGTTTCCTGTGTTCGTCCCCGTGTGTGTTTCTAATGTCTTTCATGCCCGTCACACACACACTCCCTCTTCTCCCTATCACACACAAACACACAATCAGGTCACGGTAGGAAACCCACGGGCAGGCTTGTACCGAGGCGCCGCTGCTGTTTGAGCTCGGCTGTCTGACTCCCGTCCGTCTTTGAAGTGGATACAGACAGTTGGATGTCGGAGGAGCTGTGCGCTCCTTCGGAGGAGGAGAAGAGCTCACAGAAACATCAATGGGCTGAAACTTGACATGGTCATGAGAGCGCGCGCGC
>CAAKHC010015564.1:20958-37195 GCA_901007825.1 Macroramphosus scolopax | reverse complement strand
AGATAGAATGAAAGATTTCTTGTTTTACTTCAATGTATTCGTGAGTATTGTTTCATTCTCTTGGGTAAAGATAACATCGTTTACATAAAATCCTCTGTTTTAGATGGTTTACTAATTGAAATAAGATTGGGATTAAACTTGTTGCACTCCACTGTACAGTTCACAATTATTGTAGTTATGGCATAAGGTAAATAGTATCACTCGTACATGTACTACCTTAGCAAGACTAATCTTTATAGACCTACCCTTCACAATTTACCTCGACCAAGTCAATCATCATTATAAATCTGTTAAAGCTAAATATTCCAGTAAATGTACAATTATGTACACTTATTGGAGATCAATGAGCAGGCTGACAAATCTATTATTATAATGTCCATCAATTCTCCTCTAACACTACGTTGAATGTGAAAAAGGTCAATACTATTCTTTCAACCAACTTAACTCTATCTGCCATCTAATACTACAACTGCAATCTGAGATGTAACCTAACACTCACACATATATACTGTAAATCAACAATTTTCTTCCAAAAAGAAGGTAGAGAAAATGTTACTGTTCGTGGGTTTAATTTTTCCGACCTGTCCTCAGGGTTAACAGGGATTCCCAGGTCTCCTGTACGCAGTTTACGAGTCAGGTCTTCAATCTGCAGTTGGACTGGAAGAATTCAGGTTAGGAAAGAAAAACAAGGATGGAGAGAAATGTGGTTATCACAACAACATTAGAGAGACTATGCTCTGCATATTAGAGCATTATCTCAAATCAAGACACATGGTGGTTCTGTTAAGTAAAGGCAAAGGGGGATCAAATTAACATCTGATATGGTTAAAAAAACAGAGCAATGCATTTCCCAATATTAATATGTTCTACTGGTTATTTACATTAGCTTGATCAGGTTTAAACCTTTCTCAGACAATGGTTTAACAGTATGTCAGATAAGGGTTCTTCAAACCTAAACTGAGGTTTAATTCAATGTAGACATGATATCACATACTGCAAGCATAATGGGTATAAGAGCTTTGACATTTAAAAGACACATCAAGTCTAAAAATCACATATAGGTCTATTTGTTTTGCACGTTTCAATAACAAAATATGATCACAGTCACTCATTGCACTCCGCAGATCTAAGCCTGAGAGGCTGCAGTGACTTGAAAGCATATCTTTCATTAAGAAGGCAATGACAAAATAAATCAGTCATATCATGCACATTAGGAAAGTTGTAATGAAATCCCACCAAACACAGATTCAATGAAATGTTTACTCTGGATTATAGAAATGAATACAGGCCCTGTCGAGACCCCGTTCACATCGATTTTGTCCTAAAACGCTTCCCTTCATTGCTTTTTGAGGATCTACATAATGAGTAAAGGAAACGATAAGTGTGACAATGAAAGGTGGGCACAAATGAATGTTTACATACCAAGAAAGAACCACCATTACCAATGAGTGAACATCAATAACAATGGCAGTTATTGAGGAAAGGACTTCTCTGCTTCAGAACACCCTGTTGAGGGCCTGTGAAGGCAGTTTGTTCGTGCTACACTGCTGCAGGAAGGCATTTTTGATTCGAAATAGCTTTTTTCAGAGCCCAAACTATAAGCAAGGATAATAGTGATCAGCTATATCCCAATTTGGAAAAGCCCACAAAACTACAGATTTTAGCAACTGAATAAGTAGTTGAAATATGCTGGGTTGAATTGCCATTGAAGCAGCATTGCTCACACTTAAGATCAATATCAACAAAAGCATACTTTAGCATGTTAGGACATCATGAATAACGCCTCCATGCACAGGAATAATACTGATGATGTGTTGGGGATCAGGCAAGACAGTGAGCAGTGACCTGAAGCTCGAGGACATATACCAGCAAGCAGGGGTGTTTATTTATCTGAGCTACTTGTTGCTAGAATGCACGATGGTATGCAAACCATAAGACCATAGAAACAATTGCCACAGCAGAACAGCGTCACCTCAATTAAAGAGAAATAGTCCTGATTAGCAATCATTATGTAGGTGATTTTTGTCTGAACAGATGAAGCAAAATTAAACATTTGTCATCTTATGTTACATCTTAATGTTGTCAAATACATTGAGAATGTGGTTGGAAAGTTTCGAGTGAAAAGGATTTCTTGGGGATTTCTTTAGGAAACTAACTGTTGGGAAAGCAAACAGCACGTAATTGTAACATTAACAGTGTGCACTGCAGGAAGACTAGGACCCCCAAACAGATTTAGCTGAGACATAACAAACATAGGTGCATTTAAATGCCAACTGTGGTGAACACAAAATAATCATAAATAATTACCTATATATGCTCTCTCTTGATCCCGGGTCAGTCCAGGGGGAATGACAGTGGGCATGCCCGGTATGACGGTCTTCTGATCAGGGGTCTCGCTGCTCCAACGACTCTTCTTCCTTTGTTTCTTCGAACTGAAATCTAGAGAGAAAATGGGAACATCACCCATGGTGACTCCAGCTTAAACGATAGATGTTACAAAATTAAACGTCACCTAACTCGGAGGAGCTACCGGGGAATGCTTAAAATGATCCACGTATGATGAGTATGGTAACTTTTATATGGTATCCCATACCGAAGTGCACTCGTGGTAAGATGTCCCTATCTACGAATGCGCCATCGCCTACAGCTGGCAGCATAATAACGTATTTACGGTCAGCATAAAATGAAGTGACTTTTGACGCAACGTGGAACAAAACTCAATTGAGCATGTCCACATAACCCTGGAACAGTTCTTCCAATAACAAAGCATGGTGGACCAAGCTACAGGGGCACTGACGTAGCTTAGGTACTAAGTTAAACGTACGACATATATAAAATCAATTTCAGTAAAGACGAGAGTTAACACTACGCCCATTTAATGAAAAGCGAGAAGGGACTACAGCTTTCTTGCAGTTCGTTATAAACTTAACATTACCGGGCTGTCTTCATTTTGTGCCAGGCCTGGCTTCATGGAGGCCTTTAATCAATGTTACTTCGCTAACAACGTTAGCTGGCTAGCGTCAACTCATGCTTGTGTTGTTAGCGGAAACCAGGGTAACTTACCTGGTTTTACCAATCCGGCCATTGCAACGGGTTGTTGCGGTTGGGGCGAAAAACTTGCCACTGTACTGAACTGATGTGCTTGGGGAAATGGTGTGCTTGGCATCGCGGGCTGGAAAGCTTGAAGCGTCGGAAAGGTTGCGGGTGGCCCCGGCGTTGGCATCAACCCGTTCCCCGCACCAGGCCCCGCTTCAAATCCTCGTTTAGCGCCAATACTTGGGTGCAACTTCCCTAAAGGAGTTGCATTTGCGCCAGTGGCCATTGTCGCTGTAATACAAATATTCAGTCTCTTTCTACTTTCCGTCGAATCAATTAGTTAGTTTAAATTGAGAAAAATCTAATACAGTTATGTCCGAAATCTTTCTTCAAGACTCAAAATGGCGCTTAACGGAGAACCACAAAAGATGATCTCGTGAACGTGGGATGGACCGCAGCAGTATAAAGGGACCCTATTGGCCAAACCTGGCCCCGCCCAGTCAGTTGTTTTCTATTGGTCCGTTTCTTCGTCGTCCTCATTCTGAATTAACATTAGTTCACACGACGATAATTCGTTTGATTTCCATTCAGCGTTTTCATGCCGTTTCAAATTCTGAAGAACTCATAGAAATTATAATGTATTTTTGGCATGCATTTAATTTCATTCCCAATTATTATACTGTTTTTCACCTTTGCTAATAATACCCAACAGGGGAACTATCTTTGAGTGGAAAAGATTAGATACATTAAATAATTCAAACTTTTTTGAAGAGGCAAAACGTCATCATCATAACTTTAGAGTATCTTGATTCAGAACCTGTGTCACTCAACTTAAACATCTAGAATAGTGAAACACTAACTCTAAAGAATTGGCAAAAGTTTAAAATGACAAACAAGTTGGCAAGATAATGTACATGACTAATAATGTACAATAACAGCATACTTATCTGCTGTACTCCATGACAGTCCCTTTACATTACCAGTAAGTCTTCTTACACTTCAGATTTGATATGGTGCTCCACAGAAAAGCATGAGAATCATGCGTTTTTCATTGCAACTGGAGTGTCTCAGGTCGTTTAAGCATCACACAGAATGGATTGACTTTACCAGATGTTTAGAACTATACACAATATAGACACACAGTATAGACCTAAAAAAACCTTTAATTTTGGCCAGTTACAAATCAAGACTTACAGCATGGGCAATTGAGGTCATTTTCATTATGAACGAATAACACATCTTAGATGTTTCACCTCAAATGTATTTATTTAGGAATCAAATTCATGTTGTATGTATTGAAAAAGGGTGTTGGGGGGATTGATCACAATAATGCAATGCAGTTGCATAAAAGGTTTCTTCAACTTAGGATCACAAAAGGTCAAATATAACCCAAATACAAATATATAGGTATATATATATATGGAACAAGTGTGACATTGAAGTACTAAGTAAAACAATGTAGCTGACAAAGCAAACAGTATTTAATTTTGTTTCGCCATTGCTTCACATATGTAGTAACACTGCTATTTTACACATACACAAATACACTAAAACACACTAATAATGCATTAGATGTTCCTAAATTTACAAAGACTCACCTTTAAAACATGCACCATGCACTAATTTTATGATTTTACACTGACTGGATCTAAATAGTGTATGAATACATCTATATTCAGAGGGGTAAAAAAAACTGTTCTTACAGTGATATGAAAGGATGTCAACCAGGTTGTAGATAAATCCAGTACCTGCACATCCACACTTGCCTTAGAACTGCACTGATACAACAACATGTAAACAGAACAATGAAGGTGTTAAACTGCTGCATAATGTCTAAGTATAAACTGGAATGAGATCAAGAATGTGAATGCATTCAACCTTTCACACTGAAACTTACTCCCTGGCTATTATAATGGAAGGTTGAATGTGGCCTGCATCATTAAGAGTACTGATTTTTCACCTCTGATATTACAAACAAGATTTACCATTTAAGATTCACCTTTCAGTCATCCCAATGGCACTTAGGCTATACTACCTATGCTACTACCCGCTAAATGCCAGACTGATCTCACCCGGCTGTAAGGGACAAAGGTCAGTATGTATATCGGGCCCGCTCAGCGCCCGGATCCCGCGGATGGTCATAGGTAGAACTTCTTGGGAGGGTGGGCACCGGAGAAAGCCGCGAACGTTCATACACGTATCCATCTGCCGCGGTAGGAATTCTCCGAATCGGACTCCGGTCACGTGCGTGGTATGAGGGGACTGGGGCTGGTGGAGGAGGGAGGGGAGGACACTCATATTGGTGGAGGCTAGAGGGGGGCATACGATCCCTCATAGCTGTGGAGGAGGATGTTGCAGGAGTAGGCAAAGGGACAGCGCGGCGTTCCTCGAAATAACTGTCTCCATACATATTTGCCCTGTACTTCTCGTAGTAGTCCACGACTCCGTACGGATCTCTCTCCTCATAAGGCGACCGTCGCATCGGGTAGCCTGGTACCGCGCCATACAGTGAGCCATTACTCCTGTATGCTCCCTCGCTGCCGTACATCCGAGCCATGCTATGTTCAGCTCCAGCGCTTATGCTGTAAGCTGGGTGCGGCCCGTATCTCATTGCACTCTCGTAGCCTGCCCCCCTTCGGTACCCTGGCATACTGCTGCTGTGACCAGAACCCCGGGTTAAACCATGTACAGGAGCATAGCCGCCACCATACTCCAGATCACCACTGAAGCCCGGATGATAACCGCTGTCGTGACCACGCCCGTCAAATCTCGAGGCATCGTATCCATCAGACATCGGCTCTGAGCCGTTTCTGTGGAAGCCATTTTGATCTAGAGGGCATTCTTTGGACCAGTGGCCTTCCTGCCCGCAACGATAACAACTCGATCGGTCTCCCATTCCCGGCGCAGTACGCAGGCGGCTAGTTGAAATCTTCACGCTCATCAGTTTGCCTTAAAAAGAAAACACTCAATAAGGACTTGTGCCTGCATTCATTCTAAAATAAAAAAAATTTTTACATTTCCTGCCTAATAAACAAGTGTCTCCTATACCATCGGTTTGTTAAGAAATAACAAAATATCAATAAGACAGGGCTTATTATTTTACCATTAACATACTCAAACACACCGTCATTAAAGCTGAAATCCGTAAGTTTCCACACGTTTACCCTCTGCAGCAGGAACAGGTAACTTGAGTGATATTGACTTCAGCAAAGATTTGAGCTTGTCGACGTTCACTTGTGTGCTCGACATTAGAATCAGCCATTGTGAAACTTTGTGAAAAGTTTACCTCTTTTACCTCTACGTTTTGTCATCTGCCCATGTCGTCGAGGGCCCTCACCGTCCGTCTGCAGACGCCTACATTTCCGACCGTACTGACAAGCGTATAAACGTGCCCATCAGAGCACACACACCCTCCATTTGAGTGTACATTAAGACCTATGCATTTGAGTTTGATTGGTGACTATACAATACTTCTGTTATTAAACACTTCCAGTATGAAAGACTCTTCTTGGTAACTGCAGTGCCCATTGTGTTCTATAACAGTCCATCACACAGATGGACATCACCAATGACATTACGGATACCAGCTTTAAAGTAAGTAATCAGGGCCCCCTCGCTCTCTGCAGCTTCCCTTTATCTAATGTTTTTACTCACCTGTGGTGCATGCATAACTTACCTGTCAACTCACAAGAAAAGAATCAAATATTCTTGTTACTGTGTGATTAAAGTAAGGTACACTCAAGAGTTCACCTTTAAATGCTGTGTTGTCTAACTGATTAATGGCCTCCATGGCATCCTCCATTCGCTCCATGTGAACAAAGGCATAGTTTTTTACTATGTCACACTCCAACACAGAGCCAAACTCTTCAAACCTGGCCCGCAGCTCCTGGTTGGTGCAGGCAAGGTTGCCAACATGAAGTTTGGTGGAGCCTCTTGACTTGCCCCGGCTCAACTCTACATTCATGGGCTGGCCGTTCAACTCATACTGATGGAGGTTGCGGATGGCTTCTTCCGCTTCTGCTTTGTCATCCATGTGCACAAAGCCAAAGTTCTTAAGAATGCTGCATTCTGCAATCTTGCCATATTGGGAGAAGAGCGATCGAAGTTCATCTGAAGTAGTGTCTGGTGACAAGTTCCCAATGAATATTTTCACCATTGTTGAGCTGTAATAAGGAGACACAAGCAATCAACTGTTAGTACTAACTGTGGTTCTTATGCAAATATAGAAAACATTTCCTGAATAGGACAAGAACTCACATATTTCTTCTTGAAACATAAACACGGTGAACATTATCTGCTGAATAGCTTATGAGAGATATGACCTACAGATAGGTAGTCAACAGAACATATTTTATCTAACGTTCCTTTTAACAAGTTTATTTTTCTGTTAAATGTCCCACTCAGTGCACATCTTGGTGACCATGATTTAACCATCAACCATTAATCAAAAAATGAGGCAAATACAGGTTTGAGTTAAAAACGCTGGAATAGCAGTGCACTCAGGTATATTTATTTCAACAAAAAAAGGTCAACATTTCATTCTGAGGAAAGCACTCGCTAAAAATAGTTAGACATTTGTTGAATTAAATGCATCAGTTTAATAATTTGCATTATTTTGTGTTGTTTATGAATGTGAATCAATACTGTATGTAATACTATGTTTGTTACAGACTCGAGGATATTTTAAATGTGAAATTATTAAGCTGACTGCAGAAATGTGTGGTGTACTTACAGATGACGGTATGTTTACCCACTAACCTGAAATCAGGACATGGTTTTATGTAATTGTTGATGTGTGTAACGTTAATGTGCTTGTGATGAGCTCCTCGCTTGAATATGCATGAGCAACAACACGGTACTAAATGTGTTAGCTCGCATCGTGTGCCGAACAGAGAACAGGCTTACTGTAAATATTTGGCTAGTATTCACTGACGGACGGTATCGACGCCGAACGTTATACAAGCTGTTGTTTTCCGTGAAGACATTATACGCGTGTTGCTCGTGCAACATTAGCCCCGTTCGCAGGACGCTGTGGCGCTGAAGCTAGCCGCAGCGCAATAATAACGATAGCCTGCATGGTAGCTAGCTGGTCAAATTGATGTTTTAAATGTATAAATTTTTGTTTTGAGTCGGCAACACAGTAAAGCTAACATGCTGCCAACGTCTTATGCAAGGAACTCGATTTAACATGAGTGCAAACGTGTCAGGGGCCTAAATGTTAGCTTAGCGCGTCCACGCTCTCATGAATGGTATAATGTGTAACGATTAAACGTGTCAAGCATTAGCATATTTAAGAGATACGTTTGTTACTTTCGTTTGAAAGTACTTCAAATTCCTACCTTTTCCGGCTGCAGATGGTGAATTGGAGTTTAGTGGCGCTCACCGCCTGTAGTTCTGTCTGCAGCTCGTGACCAGGTAGGTAAAGCCCACAGCTAACGTCACAGATAGCACAGAGCTAACAGCTAGCAGTGGGGGATGGACCGCAGATACAGGTTGGGTCGGATGAGACAGAAAATGCCGACCGGACAGTTAAAGCTATACGCTGCTAGAATATTGCTTGTTGTGAATATTTGTTAACACTCTGAGAACATAATACCTCAAACACTAACATTAATGGATTCATTGGTTCTATACTCATGTGCTTGTTCCAATAAACGTACTTTTATTTGTCTGGGCTTGCGCAGTTGAACGAATAGAAACCATCTTAAAGCATTTGCTCACATCCGAGTGAGGCGGTTGTCTTGTTTTTGGTCAGTATCTAATCAACGCCTGTAATCACTACAGCCAATTAACATGCATTCACCTTGGGCTGTGGATGTATGTCTAAAAACTATGATAATGGTAGGTTTGTATTTTCTTTTGGGTAAATTAGGACACAATTATTGTCTACCCAGCTCATCGGAAAAATATACCAATGGTATATATACCAACCAAGGTTTCTCAACTGATTTCTCAGGAAAATAATTTATCCAATTCTTTACTCGGTGGAAACAGTATTAAAAGTATAACCATCAAAGCAATATGAGAAAACTAGGCACTTTCAGCAAAATAAGTAATGGCTTTATTATGAATCCTTTATTTTCTAACGTATGATGCTACTTTTACAGCTAGTATGAACAGTACACACTTTAGATTCATCTATAAGCAAAAAAACAAAAAAGCACCTTCAAAAAAGCAGTGCCTCATGACTTCCTGAGTCCTAACCTCACTCGTGTCTGAGTCTCCTAATTCAATGCATGATTTCAAAGTCAACATTCAACCAGGACAAATACAATAGATGTTATGGGTAATTTTTGGCTATCAGAATTCAAAGTCTGCAACATTTTCAGCCTGGATAAAACAGTCATGATGCTAGATATGTTATGTATATACTGTATTTGCATATGTCGGAGCAAACAGTCCTGCCTGTGCCACTTAATGACTTTATTTCCAGAAATTTCACTTCAGGTAAGCTGACATCTAATCTAATAACATTTCTTTCAATTTTATATTTTGTAGACATGTTCAAGTAGAAATCGTAGAGGCTGGAATGTCATTGATGATTTGTTTCAACTCTGATTGAAGATGAAGTGGAACACTCAGCTGGGTCAGTTACATCGGGATGGATAAACTACTCTCTTCATGGTCTTCAGTTTGGGGCTGCAACAATCGGTCAATTAACATAAGAATTAATCAGTCACAATTTGGATATGATAATGAATCAATTTAGTGGTTGATCCAGTAAACTTACCAAACTTTTTTGGTTACATCTTCACAAATGCCTCGTACTACCGTTCTCCATTTATGTTGTTCTACATTGAAAACTTTGGGTATTTTGGCTACTGATCAGACCATGAAAGCAACCTGAAGATCGTTTTTGTTTTGTAACATTTTATAAATATAAATACTTGATTAATCATAAATAGTGATGGAGTAAACAATCTACTTCATTATTAATCACAGTCCATCCACGTGCTACAGGAGGCACATTAATAGACACCAAACAATGAAGAACTCACTCAATGTTTCACAAACAAGCACAAAGGAGGCAACATCTCAGTGGAAACTACAGCTTTTAGTTGTAAAAGTACAAACAAACCAAAAAGCAACTGAAAAGTCATAGATCTTGGCATATTGTTGGACACCAATGATAATTTTTTAAATCTTTATCCACATCCATGGAACCAACATAGAACAAGTCAGACGTGTGTTGAGGAGCAATATCAGGCCATGTGCAGACCTGATAATAACATGCATCCAGGTTGACCGATCACAAGTGGACAGCTCTGACAGCAGGTGTGGATGCACCCAAGACACATCGTGATCCCGTCACTCAGACCACATTTGGAGGTTGTCTTGGCTGCATGGGGCCACAATCTTTCAGCAGTGTGAACACAAATGGTACCTGGGCCGCATGGAAGAACCTACTACTTAATGGACATCCTCAGTGTCAGTTGAAGTAGGTAATCATTCTAGCGCCAACAGCATCACATCATGAAATAGACAAAGTCAATGATGCTTGGATTTCCCCCTTTTATAATATCTGGCAGATGCTTTGCTGGATTCCACCAGTTATACAAAACAAAGCATTTGGCCTTCCAACAAAAATAGTGTTTCTTTACATTTAGAGCAAGAACGTGAGATCGGTTCACAAGTGGTCACTCCAGACGCTTTTGGTGACACATTCCCCATGCCAGGCATGAATGGATGTACTTAAAGCTGTCCACCTGTATAGGTATCACCCGAGACACATTTTAATGCCAAGTCTGAACAGGACCCAAGTTCTGCAGCGCTTAAGTAACTGATACACTATACAATATTCACTATTGGTTAACCCTCAACCCCTTCAAACAGGTTACATGTTCATATTGATGAAACAAGAACACATCTTCTAAATGACAAACGAGGGCAAAACTAGTAACATTTGCTGTTTGATAGTTTGCTTCATCTGGCAAAGAAACACAGGTAAGAAAAAAGACAGCTAAGACAGAGCTGAAAACCTGCAGAGCAAAAAAAAAGTTTTACACATCATGAAGTTCAAAGAGTGCCGTCTGCAAACCATCGTTAATGAAAACAGATAGTGTGAATGTGACTGCATTGGCAGTTACTCTGCAGAGAGGTGGCACCTTCTGTGCCTGGGAGATCATTCTATTTCCAATCATTACATCTGCATCTCATACGCTCTGTTTTGCCATACATCACGCAGACTGATGAAATTGTTAAGCTTGAAGAAATGGCGGCAAAGGAAAAGTCCGGCAGTTCACAAACAGACCTAGAAAGAGAGCAAAGCATTCCCTTTTAAGCAACAGCGTTTAGCCCCCCTCTCCAAAGTACAGCATTAAAGGATATAGTACAAACAAAAGAGTTGAAATGGATTACAAGATCCAAGCAACCAGTTCAAATGTCTCACAGTTGAACCAACCTGTCATATTAGTTGTCTATGTTGCTCACCTTCGCACCTTGGATTTAGTAAGGCGCATAGCGTGGCACATAATGATCCTTGGGCCTTGGAGCAGGGTAGGAGCTCCTGGTGGCAGACACGGGTGACAGCCGTTTTCGTTCGTAGCCTGCCTGAGCGATTGGTACACGGCCCATTGGGCTGTGGTCTCGCGCATAGTATGCAGCAGCCGATGATGGTTGAGGCAGTGGCCGATGGTCGTATGGATCTATACTGGAGGAGAGCTTTGAGAGGGAAGAAGGGGGAGGGGGAGGAGGGGGTGGATAGGACATGCGGCGATCCTCGAAATAGCTTGAGCCATAAGGTCGAGCTCTGTACTTCTCATAATAGTCAACACTGCTATAGAGACGGTCACGATCATAACCTGGTGACCTCTCAGCTCTGCCATATCTATCCCCGAGCTCAGAGCCGTAGCCGCTTAGCCTCCGAGGGGGGGGCGGCAACCCACCGACGTAACTAGCCCGACTATACGCAGAGCCAGCCATGTAATCAGATGGTGGAGGGCTGGCCATTTCGTAGCTGCCATAACCTGGGGGACCGCGTCGGGGGCCCCGGCTGCGACCTCTCATGTCATCACCGTGGCTACCGTTCCGACCGACAGGACAGTCTTTCGACCAATGACCATGTTTCCCGCAGACATAGCAGCCGGTATGTTCTCCCATTCCTGGGGCCGTGCGAAGCCGACTGGTGGACAGCTGTACGCTCATCAGCTTGCCTTGTAAGGAGAGAGAAGACACGCATGAGACCGTGGGGTTCTGACACGAAAGGCTCTTACCGACTTTAACACACGTTAAATGCATTTGAACGAAAATCAATGAGTGAAACGAAATAACCTGCAGAGCCAGGAGCAGATGGGTTTGTGCCAGTGCCTATTCACCAGTCATACTGCAATCGGACTTACATCACTTTTGCCAAACAAGTTACTTTCAGTCCAGCTGGTCAATTAACGCAAAGTTTAGCCACTCTGGGGAAAAATAGGAGCTAGTGTTTTTTATTTGTCATGAGAGCTCTATTGCGACAGAACCAAATCCAAACTCCTATCTATGAACAGCAAAGACATCTAGCTCTCCCCTTCCCGCGAGTTCACCTTTGAAGGCTGTGTTGTCCATCTTATCGATGGCATCCATGGCATCCTCCATTCGCTCCATGTGAATAAACGCGTAGTCTTTTACTATGTCACACTCCACCACCGATCCAAACTCTGCAAACTTGGTCCGCAGCACATCACAATCAACCCCCTCGCCAAGGTTGCTGACATGAAGCTTGGTGGTAGACTTGGGCCTCCCTTTGCTCATTTCCACATTCATCCGCCAGCCATTCAACTGGTGTTGGTTGAGGTTTTGAATGGCCTCCTCTGCTTCAGTCATGTTGTTCATATGCACAAAGCCATAATTTTTCACCACGTCACATTCTGCGACTTTGCCGTACTTCTCGAAGTGTTCACGCAGCTCCTCAGCTGATGTGTTGGAGGCAAGATTACCAACAAAAATTTTCACCATGATGAAGTTCTGTGTATCCTAGAAGATTCAGAAAAAGAACATGTGATTAAATCTGTATACACACAACCATTACTTAAGGGTTAGTTGAGGCTTGTGGATGATTATCCACTTACTGTCAGTGATCAGTGAAGTGATGCAAATAACAAATAAGGGGATAGCCAATTTAGAAAGACGGATGATGCAATCGTGATGTAGTGTTGAACTGTTTTGAGCCAATAGGGAAGATGTAGACATAAAAAGAGTGCAACACTGTTGCACAGAGGGGTAAAAATGTTAATGCATGATCCATGCTCGTAAAATATATAACATCCAGAGAACATTTCTCTGCATGCACAATTCTTGGGGAAGCCCAATTGTGAGAGAAGCAAGGTTGGTGTAGAAAACTGGCGGTGCACCGGGACCGGCAGGAAAATATGGGGCTGGGGTTATTAAATCAATAGTGCTTTCCCCTCCCTAAAAATTTACAGCTGAAGTGCCCTTCAGCAAGGCACCTAACACCCAACTGCTCCCCGGGTCGCTGCTTAAGTTGCAGCCCACTGCTCCGTTGTGTGTGCGTGTGTGTGTGTGTGTGTTCACCTATGGATGGGCTAAATGCAGAGAATTAATAATAGTATACAAATGTTAAAAAATACAACTGGAAAAAATTATTAAAATCTTACATTTGAAATGTAATGAATCAAGCACCTTTGTGTTTTGATTCCACTTTGTTGTAAGTTTAGGTCTTTGTGATTCTGTTTAAATGTTTTGCATTACTCCATATTCTTCACATTCGCATTGCTAGTGCAGGATTCAAAACAATCTAAGGACTTGACTTGACTTCACTGAAGAAATAGCTCTTTCATTAAACAACAAGTATATGCATCTGCTGTTTAATGTATTTACCCTATTTGTATGACATTTAGAGGACTAATTTGTGAAAATCCTTACAATCTTACCTTAACAATGTCTAAAGTCCAAACCCAAACAGTGAAGATCAACCTAACTGCGTCACGGGCTCACTTCCTGACGGGTGGGTTCTTACTTTTACTTGACTGTACTAACATCATGATAACAGCTAGCTCAGCAATGCCAGTGCCATACGCATAATTAGCTATACTTGTTTCTACAAAAATAAAGTTACTTTTACGTTTGAAAACAATGCACGTCTGTTTGGATTCACGTTATCTATCATCTGACGTCCATTAACGTAACGTTGTATGTAAATAAACTATACAGTCTAACGTTAGCTAATACAGCGCACTTTCGTTTGCTAGCTAACCTTAAATACCGTTAATTGATGTGAAAGGTTTGGCTCTTTAATATAACATTTCGTATGCCTTGTAACGTTAATGTGCGAAAGCCTCCACGATCGTCCACATTTCCGTGTCATGGCGTTATGTTTGGCTAATGAAGGCGGGGGATTTCAACAAGCTAACAGTTAGCATATTAGCTTTTCAGTAACACAGCCGGATACTGAGATAAGGAACACTTGTACCATCGTTATTAAAACAAGTATGCACAATCAAGCTGCATTTCACGTCACGTGAAGAACTTAATTTAACAAACTCACCCGTGAAGCGACGTAGGCCTCAAAGCCAATGAATGAAGACTAAAGGGAAATGGCGCCGCTGCTGCACCCGTGATGTTTATGCTTCCTCTTCTTCGGCAGACATTTTCGGCAGACTCGACACAGCAGAGACGTGTTGCTGCTCTCCACAGGTCATCTGTACAACTCCGATCAGTGAACTGACAGGATTTGTCCTAATTTGATATCAGCTTTATTGGCCAATATGTATAATTGTATGTGTACACATACAAGGAATTTGACTGATTTGAGTTTTTACACCATGTAAATGAACGAGAACAAGTAGTTAACAGTGGATAAGACTATCATGTTCAAAAGTATGTCACAAAATAAAATTAATTTAATAATCACTGAGTATTTATTTCAATGTGTGATATGTATCTCTGTATCTATCTGGGTGCTTACCAGCATGTGTCAGCCCATGTTCCAGTGAACAAGTTCCGGCCTACTTATTACTCCATTGTCCCTCCTTGACCGTTGTTTTCAGCCTATTTGAAATTTTATTCAATATTGGTTTCCTTAAAAAATAAACCTGTCTGTTTCCCTCCTGCGTTTTTTTTGTTTTAACTTTGCTATATCATGTTGTGATAAGCTGCTCCATACTGTACTTCAAGATTGAATTCCTTCCTGTTGACGACTGTTATTGCGGTGTCATCATCTTATTCATTCCCCTGTACCTCTACGTGAGCTGGAACTCAGAAAAACTCAAGTGTTCCCCAAGTATTTAAATCAACAATAAAAACATGGTTGCAAAATCGTTGCAGTAGAATCTGAGCAGATAAGTAGTTTTTGCCACAGGATTGCTTCAAGCTCTGTTGTGAAGATGGATCCATGATATCATATATATCCATTGCAGCTTTTCCATTGTTGAGGGGTGGGGTCCTTCATCCATAAATAATTGTAGATCTTACAATTGGCCTGTATAACATCATCAATATTCCCCCGGCCAATCCTTAATCATATCCCTGTCTTCTCTACACGTTCCCTCTTCTCTCCTCCAACCAGATGACATGAAGTTAAGAATGCTTTAACTCTTCCAATATATTTCTAGTTATAGCCTGGCTGTGACGTATTCATTTTCCAACCAAAGACATAGTTTTAATTTGCAACTGACATTCTCAATCTCTATTCCCCTGCCTTGTTACTACTTCATCACTGTCCTCTTCATGAATGCGATCTAAACACAAAAAATGGATTATGTATTCATGGATTAAACCAAAATTGAAGGATTATAATGTGTCGTCCTCTGGGAAAGCTTTTGGACAAAATATATGTGCTAACCGTCAACTCAGATACGGTAGTACGTTTCTGACTATCAATTAATTGTTTCTAACCAAACATTTATAATGCTTCCTATTCCTTTAAGGGACCCATGTAAGAGTGAAGTCATGTGGAGGACCACATTTACACTTCACAATAAATTAGAATTAACGTTCGCTATTATATCATAACTGTTGCTTCATTCCCTTTTTTGTCACTCCAGATGTTCATTGAAAGGTAAATCTCAAGTCAGAGTCATTCTGGAGTAAAAACAGTTTTACCGTACTAACAAACACAATGTTTGGGCCAACTCTTGTCACAGAACACAGACAATAATCTAAATGTCGTATCATCCGTACAGGTGTCTTGATTTTCTCTTCAGAAATGGAAAATTAAGTTAATTTGGTTTATTTGAGATTACATATTAACTTGCTAGTATCA
>CAAKHC010015564.1:8178-18178 GCA_901007825.1 Macroramphosus scolopax | reverse complement strand
ACCAGGAGGGTCTCCCAGTTCAATTACCCAATCATGGTCAGCTTGTTAACTTGCAGCTGTGTCCTCTTTGAAGTGTTTTATTTCCCCCCCGGATGAATGTAAATAGGCAGACGTGGAGATAACATGCAGGAAAATCGTGGTCCTGCTTGTGAGTTCAATGGTTTGTTTACCTGTTTGTTCCCAAGACTCTGAATACTCGGCTCTCATCTGTAATTTCTTGTGTTACCTGCAAACATACAATTCACCTTTCTGGTTATGTTCAACTGAAGTTTCCTAACACGTCATATAAGAAGTTATCTGAGAGTAAAGACACGGACTGTACTAAAGGTATATATACAGTATACTGTATATACTTACATACATGAGTCCCCAATCTTGTAGCTACACATTCATCTAATGACATGAATATTAAAAGATACCTCATTTGAATGGAAGCTCTTCCCCTTCAGGCCGTGCTTCCAGAAGGCCAGCACACTATCCTGCAGGCAAACTGGAACAACAGTTCATGTCACTCAGCTGTCAGCGGTCAAATCAAGTCGGAATCACTGCGGTCGAGTCAATTTCTGTTGTTACCAAGAGTTTCAATGGGGAAGTCGAAGGCCATTTCCGCAGCCAGCTCTTGGGATGGAAGTCCTTGGAGGTTCACGATCTTAACGTTTTCTGTGATGTGGGAGTCACACAGAGCAGGTCACGATTCAGTGGGAAAGATGGCGGGCAGATTCAAAGCACCTCTCAGATGGAAGTGACTTACTTTCTAATGCGATGAGGACTGAGTCTCTGTCCAACTGAGTCACCTGCGATGCCATGAGAGACCCGTTTTCTGCACAGACATAGACCGACACTGAGAAGGACAGAAGAGGAACTCAGTCACATCAAACTGTGACTTAGCAACTGTCAAGTTTAAGTTTATTGATGTATAATAAGATGGAGACATGATGACATGACAAATCATGATGTGAAAGTGACTCTGTAAACAGGCAGTAATATAAGCAGCCGTTGGTCCTACCTGGTTCAGATATCGGTGTGCCGTTCAGCTCTATGATATCAAACTTTAGCTGTTGGCTGGTTGGAGGCGTCCCGTTACTACAGTCTCTCACCCCAACACACAACTGGGGAAACTCATCCGTCACCAACACCAGCAGCTCAAATATTGGCAGAGAGTCTGGGAGCCTCGTCGCTATGTGCTGCATGCAAAACACAAGGCAAAGAGTCAGGTTTGTGTTTTACACATCAACTGGCAAACATCTACAGAAGAGCCTCAGACAAACCTTTAGGTGCATGAACTTCTGGAGAGGCTCATACCACAGTAGAAGAACCAGGCCGGATGGAACCGCCGCACATAGGAAGGTACTGTCTGTGTACGGGTTCCTCGCTGAGGGGAGGAAGAAGGTTGTTGATCCTGAGCAGACATACTGAAGAGAAGATCTTGTGTTACTTACCAACACTACACCTCCTACAGCCTTTAGTGTCGGGGATCTTCACTGATACAGCAAACTTCCTGTGGATCCAGACAGAACCCGTTCAGTAAGACTGTCTGACACTTTCTGAAACACCGACACAGCTGCAAACAGTGATCAACCAGCGGAGGTGACGGAGGGTCTGAACTTCATGCTTGAGCTCCTTTCCTCCCTCTACATAACTATTCCTGGTGCGTTTGTGTGTTCAAACGAGTGAAACACTATGAACTCCTACAAGAAGTTACTGTTGGGGAATGTGTCTTATATATATGACAGACACGTTCTTGTCCCCTCTTTGGAACATCTTCTGACATCTGAACATCCAATGCTGCTGCTGCTGTTACCACTGCTGCTAACAGGAGTCCTGTCCTACCTGCTGCTGTTACCACTGCTGCTAACAGGAGTCCTGTCCTACCTGCTGCTGTTACCACTGCTGCTAACAGGAGTCCTGTCCTACCTGCTGCTGTTACCACTGCTGCTAACAGGAGTCCTGTCCTACCTGCTGCTGTTACCACTGCTGCTAACAGGAGTCCTGTCCTACCTGCTGCTGATCCTGTCCGTGAAGCGGCTGGTGCTGAGGGACAGACTGGTGTGTTTTTTCTGCACATGTCCTTTCTGTTCAAACAGAGCTGCCAGACTGTGTGAATACAGCTGAGACGATTTCCCTGGAAGAGGAACACTCTTGTTAGACCTGCTGTCTTACAGCAGCAGAGCCGTTACAGCACATCTGATCACATCCGTTACCTGATACAGACATCAGCACATTGTTCATCACATACAGCCATGCACACCGCTGAGGGAGCAGCTGTGGAGACACAGAGGAGGAAATCAACAAACAATCCACTGACACTTCATCATGTGTATGAAATACGATTACATACATCAGCACAACCGCACTGCTCTTCGATTATAACTGATTAAATTCACTTAATATCATCTGTTTATCATACAGGGTGAGCGTTAGTAACACCATTAGAACCGATCGAGGTCTTTGAAGCAGTGGTTCTCCTGCTTCTCCTCATCTTTTCACAGGTCGCTCCACTATTCTATCTGGTGGTCGAAACAAATTCCTGCACCAACTATCTTTTTAAAATACTTTTCTATATATTGCATGTCGATTGTTTTCTTACCTTCTCTAGTGTGTCTTCATGCAGTTCATTAAGGTTGAGAGTATAGATGCCCTCCTCCGCACCAAGAATAAGATACTGGTCTAAGGAGGAAGAACATGTTAGAGGAACAGAGTCGTGTTTTTACAAGACAAAGTAAACCTGAATGAGCAGGATGCTTTAAAAACACTACATCCACTGGAAATGTTCTTACCTCTTGTCTTAGGGAAAATCCAGGTGACAGCACAGTGGATTTTAAGAGGACAGCCATTGAAGACTTTGGAGAAGCAGGCTCCCATCTGCAGAGGCCAGCAGAGACACTGATGACTAGTGGTCTGACATGTTTGGAGACATCTTTTAATTCTAATAAAACAGAGCATGCATCATTATTACTTTGCACAATTGCCAGCAGGTTCTACCAGGATCCCCAAATTAAGAAACCTCCATTCAGTTGGAGGACACACTGTAAATTGTGTGAATTTAACCCCTTAATTACCCTTGACATAAACCACTACACTTCCTGGTGCAGCCATGTGAGCAACATGCTCCTCTTGTTAGTCATTAGAGAAAAGACATTGGTCAGCTCCTACTGGAGGTCACATGCTGTTAGATGTCACACTTACATGGACTTGAGGGGTGGGAGGAAGTCCATGAAAATCAGCCCTCTAGAAACATGACCGGTTACAGATAACAAAACAAAACAGATGACGCAAACTGTTCATGGAGATGCAGCACAAATCAAGGATCATTTGACGGCATGACTTGTCATGTTATAGACTGAGAGACTTGAAAGGATCAAAACAAAACCATTAGGTAGTTATTAGGTTATATCACACAGAGGTACATGAAGGTTTGGATTCAACTCACAGACTCCTCTGTCTTTCTCCTCAGCGTGCTCCATTCAGGTGATAGTGGTGTCTCTCTTTTTGGAGACGTAGCAGAGGTCACCTTCCTCTTCTCAGGCAGACATGGATCACTGCAGCGCTGTCTGATGTCCTGCGTGGCCGAGCACCTGGCCAGAGCTGACCAATCACAGAGGGAGGAGATGGGGCACTTCGTACTTCACTGTTAAACCTTTATTACTGTCAACGTGGCCGTCCAGCTAACAACAAAGATGACCACATTTTGGAGATACCGTGAGCTCTACAGGAGCTGTAGGTGTGGTGAGCTGTACCTGTAGTGGAGGTGGAGTCCGTGGTGATGACGGGGTCGGGGCCCAGGGTGCAGCTCGGTCTGGTTGTAAGGTCTCTGTCCTCGGTGTTGGGGATCAAAGAGCAGAAGGCTGGCAGGGAGGCTGTCGACGGGCTGAACAAACCACTCTTCCTCCCACCCTAAAATACATCACAACATACTGTGTTCAGTACAGAGGTAACACAACATTCAACAGCTTCAGTGTGTCCTGTTATCGATCCTACAACTCTGGAACTGAGCCGGACCCCCGAAATCTGGCACAGGTGTTCACCTGATGACTGATTATATATTTATTCAAACTAAATTATTGCTTTTTGTTTCTAACTGGTAATAATTTCTTTACAAAATATAATTCATGCTTTGTGTTTTTAGTTTCTCAATCTTGTAACAAAACAATTGATTAGTGATCAGAAACAAACATTTAAGCAGCAAAATAAAGACTTTAAAGTGAAGGAACAGCAGGGAAACACTGTGAAGGTGTTGGTGATGCCACTTGAAGGAGACGATGGAAAGGTGACAAACAGCTACAGCATTTAGCAAACAACAAATAATATTATTTACACCTTTAACACTAATTTAATGATACACTTTGTGTATGTTCTCAAACATATAAATATAATATATGTATAATTGCAGGTGTATGAGCACGCAAACTAGAATTAGTTCACACTGTGGTGTGCAATAGGAACACAGCTTTGACTTCCTGTAGTTACCACTCACGTCAGTAGATGGCGCCCTCCTAATGGTTAAACTCCTGAAACAGAAGGATGACAAACGTCCTGATCAGACTCGGACCAGACAGCACAGCTTCCAAATCAGACGACGTCATCAGGACCAAAAGCTGACAACAAAAGCAGATGCTGAGGATGCTGTGGGCAGGGGGGGACCAGCACGGAACAAAACCCACCAACAGTAAGCAGACAGAAGCACAAGAAGCTGAGAACCAGTGTGTTTGTGGTAAATCCCATCCAAATCCAGAACACATAGAAATACGTTTGGGGGTTTCGGGGATTAGAGAGTGAACACAAAGCCACTGATTACGTCAAAGCTGATATTTCTTTATTACATCATCACAAGGGGTTCATGTCAGATGGATTGATGTGGGACGGGCGGACACGGCTGTTAGGGGGGCTCGAGTTGATGGACGTGGCCTACCTCAGCTGCAGAGCTTGCTCCACACATTCCAACAGGCTCCTGCAACAGGAAGACCTGGTGTTTATCTGACTACGGGCCTGAATGGCCGTTAACAATGGCAGGGAAGGAACCGGGGACCAACTTCTCTTTGTTTCTAATGCTGATATTTGGAGGCCGCAGCTTTCTGATATATTGAGCCAATATTAGATGATAATTACAGTTTATTCCAACTGAGGTTGTTCTCATTGTTTTCACCATAATTCCCATCAGTAGTGATTAAACAGAACAAACAACAGGTCAAATACTTATGGTGATATTGATAGAAACATTCTACTCTGGGTTGCAAGAACCTCCAGATCTCTGTTGATGTGCCTGCATGACTTCAGTGTCCTCAGAGGACGGCCTGCAGCACGGCTGCAGCATCTGAAGTTAGGAAACACCAGCAGACAGACGAACGGAGTCGAGGCATCAACCAGGAGCCACAAGCAGGAGACCTTCGTCGTTTGGCTTCTCCCATCTCTCTCTGTTATCTAATGTCCTCTCTGGACTGGTAAACGTAGTAATTATAAACTTCCACATGAAAGTAGAAGTATGAATCAATCAATTGATTAATTAGAGCTATGTATTGTTTTGCTAATAAGCATCAAGTGTTGTTCAGGTGTTATAACTGACTTGACTTGTTTATTATCATCTTCATTTATTGAATAATGAGGTTCAATCAGCTGAGCGACTCTACAATCCATCCAGGCTGTCTGCTAACTCCATCATCATTATGATATCTCTGCCAACACTACATCTCCTTCATGACCCGTCTGATCCTCCGACTGCTTCTGTTCCTTCTCATCACCATGTTTCCAGTGTCATTAACTCTGTTAGTGCAATTTTATCACAACTGATAGAAATTATGGCCAAAACTAGAAAAACCAGAATGAATCTTGTCATGTTTAAATATAATCAGAACTAATTATACGTCTGCCACTATCCTGCAATCTAATCATGCTAATTGTTCCTATTAACACTGCTAATACCAATAATTACTAATACTGGTACTGCAGTAAAACACTACGGTTACATAACAGTTGGCCAATAATATATATTAGTGCTTCCCATCAGTTCCACATTAGAGCCCAAATTTCCTCGTAATTGACATTGACATTCCTGCAGCAGCAGTTTTCCTCCTATCTGTCTCAACAGGGACACACAAGGTTGTTACATGAACGTCTTACGGTGAGTTATCTTCATCTCCAGACAGACTCCAGTCATCATCATAAGAGCCCTGCAGGCAGAGGAACCACAACATGTTGGTCATATTAATATATAGATGTGTGTACAACATACAGATCAGGAAAGAGAAGGTGCGTTACCAAGTCTGGGTACGGCTCTGTGACCTTCCTCAACGGGGGCTTAAACTTCACTTGGTCGACTGCAGAAGAAAAAGAGGGATGACGAGACAGAAATGAGGCTGTGCAGGATGATCAGAGCAGGTCAGTGTGCTCCGAGACGTCCCATCATTCCATGCTGTTTACACTCGAGCACTGATCAGCATTAGATTGAGACTCGCCTCCGGAGATACTCAGCAACCACACACCACCTACCAGAGCAGAGGTGAGGCGACTCGTACAGCTGCGACACACACAGAGAGGTGATGGGAGTCTTAATGGAACACACGTGTTCTCTGGTGATGATTAAAAGGTATGAAGATGGTAACGGGTGAAACGGGATGAAGAAGATATTCTGAGCTCCTCTCAGTAGAACTCAGTACAGTGTAACAGCAGACAAATGATCAGCCTCCACAGTAACCAGTAAAGAGGAACACTCACTCCCACTGGGGAACTTCAGCTGAATGCTATTAACAGCATGCTAACATGCTGCTAACATGCAGCTGAGTAACAATACATCTGATAATTGAAGGACCAAAGTTCAGCTGAGGTTTTCCTCTGAGTGACGTACGTTCTGGGTTCTGAGCCGAAGCGTTGCACAAGCTGTAATTTAAAGCAGAAGACCTGATGAATCACCAGGATTCACCTTCTGGAAGTCATTAATTTATGTACAGTATTGCTGTTTGACAAAACCACCAGTGCAGCCAAAGCTGAATGTGAAGACCCCCGAGGGAAGTGATGAAGATCAATCTGCTCTGTTGTATTGTTCCACCTTATGGTTCAAACACCAACTCTGAATATAATACGTCAAGCAATTACTGATGAGGACACAAACACAACCTTGTGGCTTGATGAAGTATATTTGTACTGTATATATAAGATATTCCAGAGTGTCTATCCTCCGAGGTTTGTTCTGAAGGTGTTCTGAATGAAGCATCGTGCCTCAGTAAAAGTGTCTGAAATTGCCAAAACTTTAGAAGTTTGATTTCAATCCTTAAAGTTTGATCAGAGAGTAAACAAACATCCATCTGTGTCCTGAGGTTCAGTACCGAGCCTTGTCCTGCAGCAGTGGGTCGGTCAGGCTGAGGTGCAGGTGTTAAATGTGTCACTTGTGTGTCTATGAATAGAACTGTATGTAGAGGAGGATGAGGTCACCACCAGACTCCTTCATCATATGGTACTGGGCCGGGTGTGAAACCAGACCATCGCACCACAAACACTTGAGCGTTGCACGACAAGACAACCATTGGTAGTGTGGCAGCATTCAGCCCCTCGGTCCAGAGTACAGAGGTGCCACTGTCTGACACACACCGATGGCATGTTCCCAGTGCCATCCTCTGACGCAGCCTCCATCCCACATGTATGGACGGGTTACAGAACGAGGGCAGCGCCCAGCAGGCTGACTGAGAGGCTTTTGTCCTCATTCCTATTATGGAGATTACAGCAGCGGAGACTGGGGACAGTGGTGGACAATGAAGCCTCTCTTGAGTAACTCCAACAACATACAGTACAGTCAGACGTGTGTGCATCCGGTCACAAGCACCGACGGCAGGGACACTTCACTGGAAGGACACTGGAAGGGGGACAAATGTGAGGATCTGAGCATCAAAGGTCGAATTACGATGGCTCAACAACCGGGTACAAGCATCTCCAGAACTCCACAGTCTTGTGGGGTGTTCCAGGTATGCAGTGGTTAGGACCTACATGTGGTTACGACAGGGCCACCGGCGCCCAGGTCTCACTGATGAGCCTTGGGAGTCTGGTGAGTCCGATCCCGGAGCAGCTAGCTGCAGCACTCATGGCTGTAAAAAGGCGTCAGAACAAACAGACAGGACAGAGCTGCACATCCACGACTGAAAGCACCTTCAATGGGCACAGAGACATCAGAGCAGGACCATGTAGCAATGGGAGAAGATGACGTGGTCTGATGGGGAACATGTTCCCAGATACACAGGGAAACAGTGTCCTGGTGTTTATATGATGTTACACCCACATTGTTTCAGAGCATGTAAAAACAAATCCAAGCGTATTTCCAGAAGTTCTGAACACCATTAAAAGGAGCTCTGAACACCCAGTTTGTTGATACTGTACATAATCTGTAGATCAGGATGGATGTTCAGCAGCTCTTAAACTGTCCCATGTGTGTCTGTATCAGTTGTACTCACACTGTTCCTCGGACACGGTTCTCTCCACAGGCAGGTGTTTCCCTGCTGAGTGAATCTTGTCAGGCGCCACCTCCCCAATCTGTTAACACAATACTTTGATGTCACACACCAGCAAACACACTGAATTAGTCTCTTTCTGCACTCCAGCATGCTGTCTTCCTGTCATGACTCCACAGTAGAGGTGGATATCTGTTAGCTAGTCGGCTCCGTCCTCGTGGTTCTCACCTCCAGCTCGTTGTCGTCCATGCTGTGTGTGTGCGTGGTGTGGAGCTCCGGGTTGTTGGCCATGTCCAGCAGCTCGATCACCAGGTTACGGGTCAACAGCTGTGTGACGAACGGATGCTGCGGGAAGAAGTCACAGATCCTGACTTTACACACTCAGGAAACACACAGGAAATGAAGAAAATAACACAAAGTTCACTGAAGAATCTCACAAAGGGCTCATGATTAATGTGGAACCTCAACGTGAGGAAGGACGTTTGTATTCTGCTTCAAAACATAAAACATCAGTATCAAGTCTGCAGCATTCATACTGTGAGGACACTGTTGTACGAGCAACTAGATGTCACAGACTTTACAGTCCTGAAGCAGGTTGATGGTGGTAAAGCTGAATAATAAGTCTATAGTACTGTATATCTGATATTACCTGTACAAAGACAGCTGTTAACAGATGAACTGATGACCAGGCTCACCTGTAGAAGCGTCTCAGCTGACGGCCTTTTACGAGGGTTTTTTATGAGCGCCATCTTTACGAAGCTTTGGAAACCTGCAGACCTGCAGAGAGGAAGACAACAGGAGGAGAGCAACAAAGAGTGAATAAAGGTCAAGAAAGCCAGAGTTTGACTCTACATATGATGTTGAACTCACCACTTGGTTTTATCCTTTAGTCTCGGCGGTTGGAAGCTGCTCTTGGACATCAACATCAACGCTCTGAAATATTTACATAGTCAATGGATGTCTATAAACAAGAAGCAAACCTGGAAGCCAAACTGTTGCGTAACAATGTTCTGGTTTGTCTCCAGCTGTGAGACGAGCTGCCCCGTTCCGACGCACCTCATTGGGTGGAGGTCAAACATGGGCGGTTGGAGCTCCGCCAGCTCGATGGCAGTGATACCGACAGCCCAGATATCACACAGGTGGTTGTACCCGCCCTTCTTCTCCACTGCTGCCACCTCTGGAGCCATCCTTTACAGGTAAATACAGAGAGGAGGAGGAGGGACACATCAGATATTAACACTAAACAGAAAGTATAAGGAGTCGTAGTATAGAGCAGATACTGCCCGTTAATAATAGCAAGACGTTTACTGAATGGAATCCACATGTTAATGTGTTGCTTTATGTCTTGAATCAAACAAACACATCTGCAACTAATTGTTAAGACAATGTAATGAAATGATGTCAAGTCATTTGTGCTCCATCTGTACAAACTGATGTCACTCAGGTTGATTTAGAGAATACAAACTGAAACTAAATGCAGACCTGATAACATTAGTTGTATTGAAGAAGTGCAGGAGTTGATGTACACTTGATGTAGACTGATACACAGAACTTTGACAAGTGTTTGGGAG
>CAAKHC010015560.1:0-10199 GCA_901007825.1 Macroramphosus scolopax | reverse complement strand
AGCACCTCGCTGCAGCGTGAGTCGCCCACTCAGGCCTCCCACCGCGTCCGGTCTTCTGCTCCTGGACGTTCCCGCTGTGCGCTGAGAGTTGGACGGCGGTTCGTGTCCGGATGAGTTAACCTTGAACCAACATAGAGGAAGAGCCAATTCATTAATTACCGCGCGTTGCGCCGCGAGGGTCAGCGGGTCGACACGGAGGATCCGTGTTTGCTACCTTCTGCTGTTTCTCATGGTCTGACATAACCCGCGAGGTCAACGACAACAATAGGAGAGGCCGACGGCTCTCCGCTGACCCGACGGGGGGCGGGAGCTCAGATTAATGGGCACCGTATTACTGTAAATGTACATTAGAGGAAACCACTTTGGTTGGAACAATGAAACGGAGCCTGGCAAAAGAACTGGAGGAAGTGCACTGAGAAAATAGACACACGGGTGCACATACGCATGCACGTGCACCGAAACAATAGGGTACTTCATTTCTTCTCTCCACAGAGAGCTTAAAGGTTTTAGGCTCCTAAACAGTCACCCCGCTTCCCCAGTAATTGGCTGGCTGGTACTTAAGGCCAACAGCTTTTAATAAGCAATAGAGGCAGGAGCCAAACTGACAATAACTGCTGCCCTACATCAATTATTGGATACATATCCATCACTCGCTGACTTATATGTGACCCCAGGCACCTGCCAGCTGAGGTATTGACTGGCCGGCTCTCCCCAGCGCAAGTGACAAGTTCCATTTGCAATCACATTTATTAAACGGCTGTTAGAATGAGTGAAGGTCCGGGCCGACCCACGTCGCTCCTCCGACTCGGGCTCTTATTAATCTGAAAGAGTGGATGAATGTGTGAAGCAGGTGGATGAGAAGGAGCCCGTGATGGGATGATCGAACGGGTTCCTGGCTGCGTCCGGGACTCGAGTGCGTCGTTCATCCCGCTCGGAGCGAACTGTAACGCCTTGTGCTGTTGGTATTATCCCCCTTTTAAAAAGGAGTCGTTCCACCAGAGGTTCGGTTTATTAGGATAAAGACTCGCGTGTGCGACTTTGTGTGTGTGTGTGCGTCAATGCATGAATTTACAACTGGTGGCTCGTTAACATGAGCAATACCATTACTTTTTAATGGCATTTGCAAAGCCTTGTTTGTGCAAGTGCAGCAGGTCTTCTGCAGCGCCTGGACAGTAAAACAAGTGCTCGTCTCGCTGGCCAAGTCTCCATCCAAACATTAAAGAGAGGAGGAAGCCAGAGTCGGAGGGCTGGAGGAGTGTTTCAGCGAATCGTGGGGGCGGCTGCGGCCCAACGGTTGCAGCTGAGCGGGCTCGGTACCGATCACCGACGCTCGATCACCAGGACTGTGATGTGGGCGGAGTCAGTGAAGCTACAGTTTAGTAAATAAAGATCTTCTCCATCTGCTTCGTACACCTGTGGATCATTGAAGATGACCTGGTTGGTTCTTCATCCACCGTCATGATCATGACCCGATCATGACATCATCGTTTGTCATGGTCACAGTCACTTCCTGCTGTCATCAGATGGTGGAAGGACAGAGGTGCCCCCCCCCCGCTGCTGAGTCCGCTGCCGCCGCCCGGCGAGCTGCACGTCAGACCGTCTGATTCATTCCGAGGCTCCGCTCGCGTGTCGAATTCATCAAAGTGCAGAAGGTCTTGTAAATCTGGCTATTTCAGTAAAAGAGCTAAAGAGAGGACAGTGGAGGGAAGTGATGAAGGGCCGGTGGAAAGCGATGCCCCCCCCCCCCCCCCCCCCCCCCCCCCCCCCCCCCCTCCCCCCCCCCCCCCCCTCCCCCAGCACTCCTACTCTCTTCATTCCCTGCCCCGTTGAATTATGCCTCCCCTAATTGGCTTCAGTGGCGCTTAAAGCAAACACTTTAAATAAGTAAAAGGCACATGGATGAGGAAGCAGGGCCGTGCAATTATTGGACCTCCATCAGTCAGGGTGGTGCTCTGCACTGGGGCTACTCTCTCCTGTGTTCACGGTGGGGGGGTTGCAGGATCAGAGGATGCAGCCAGGATCACGTGTGTGTGTCTGCGTGGAGTTCAGTGGGTGCTAAGGGGACCTGACAGGGGGGGCCCACAGGTGCAGGATCCATTATCCAATGGCCGCGCCGTTTAATCACGCGTCTCCCTGACATGTTTATAAGGCTGAACTTTGCAGCGCTATTAGAGATGAAGACGAGAGGGGGCCGCAGCCACGGCCTCGGCCCCCCAGGGCAGGCCTGGCCCTTTACCTCCTCTCCTGCACCTATTATATGCTAATTACAGCCATTCCTGCACCACGCTTACAAGAAGTTAATTTAGTGGGCCATTACGCGGGTCTATATTTCAGGGTGCTGTGTGCCGGGGTCCTCGTGGGGGTGTGAGGCTGCAGGAGGTGCATGATGGGTACTTTATGTCCCGCAGGGGAGAAGAGACCGGCGGATTGAAGAGTGGCATTACTACTTCCTTGACTGGGATGAAAGAGCTGGCGGAGGCACTTTGGGAGGATTTACGGACTCCGGGAAGTCGGAGCCGACACACTTCTGGATTATCTAGAATCTCACCTTTCGTTAACGCCTCACCATCGTTGGATTTGATTAAAACAAATGAGTGAACGCTCATGTGTGCGTGTGCCTGTGATTGACAGGCGATGTGTCCCCCCCCCCGCCCCCTCACACACACACACACTTAGCACCTCCACCTTGGACGTCGTGTTTTCATGCTTATCTGATAGTTTGTTTATTTGTTTGATTTTCAGAAGGATTCAGACGACCAGGCCGACATCCACCGAAGCTGCCGGGGGCCAAGTAAGAACCAGTTAAATCTACCTTGGGGAGACGTATCAGCTCTTAGTTTAAGAATTACGGATGAAATTGTTATTTGTGGTTTCCATCGATGGAGTTGCGTCCGCGTCCGACAGCGGAGGTCGTCTGACACCGTCTCACCGTCCCTCATCCTGACTGACAGGCTTGTAAACACATCATCAACTGTTATTGATAATGAGACATGGCCTGATTAATAAATCTTTATCACAATAACATTTAATATGCAGATCGAACTTACAGATTAGACAACAGACTCACCAACATGGTGTCACTCTTCATGTCAACACCTCCCGAAACGAGACCGCAGAGCCTCAGTGTAAAACACATCAAACCATATTAACAATAAAGAATTCAGTCAATGGAAAATATTCAAAGCACCGATACATCGATAAGATCAATTACTTAATCCTTAATTAATACAATGATTTTTTTGTTATTAACACTTTCAGTGACTTTTAGATTTCTTTTAGTCGACATCTACGTGAACTGATTTGAGGCTTTGCTGCTAGCTGAGAGGTGGAGAGGTACAACGTGGCAGCGGTGGAGGGGTGGAGGTGGTGGTGGAGGTGGTGGGGGGGTTATGCAGTATAAAAGCGGTGGGGAGATGTGGAGCGATGGGGACATAAAATCAAAAGAGGGAAGTGGTAGGTAAGAAATCTAAGGGGACAGAGGGCCCTGTGGAACGACGGAGAGGAGCAGCGGGTGGAGGAACTGAAATACGTGGAGGCAGATAGACGGAGAGCTGATGGAACAGCAGCTCCCTGCTGGGGGGGGCAATTAAAAGGGCTTTCTGTTTTATCCCAGTTAGTGGCACAGCATCCGATGTACACGTACATGTTTACATCCTCCAGTCTGGATGGTGTCCGTCTATAGGAGAAGATAGCAGCCGTGTGTGTGTGTGTGTGTGTGTGTGTGTGTGTAGGTGTGCGTGTGTGTGTGCGTGCGCTGGCTGTTTATCCGGCGCTCTGCTGTGGCTCTACCTCCAGGAGGCATCAGGCTATAACTCCATCACCTCCCTGCCTATTGACTCCTCTAAGAGGGATCGATACTGGAATGATGGCCCTCCTATGTCTTGCCCATCCATCCGCTGGGCCATTGAGTGTATGTTAATGTTATGAATTATTGAGAGAACAGTTACTATTGATTGTCTGAGGATTATTGGTGGACGGGGAGGGCGAGGCGAGGCTGGCGAATGGCGTGCCAGGAGGGAAGGACGGGTCAAAATCCTGCAGTGAGGTTTAAGTATCTACTAAGACTCCTGACCCCAATAGGGCCGAGGTCAGAGGTGGCCAGGAGGGCAAGGCTGACTGTTTGATGTCTTCAGCCCCCTCCCTCCTCCCTCCCTCCCTCCTCCCACACTGAACCAACAGAGGACTCTCAGCCTGTTCACATCGCTCTCTGTTGTCCCATTTTTCACACGTTTCTCTCTCTCCTGCAGCCTCGGCTCGACACTAACAGTTTCCTGAACCTACCGTGGCTCGCGGTGTTATTGTTTACAATAGCATGCATTAGCCCGATAAGAGACACCGATACCTGGGAGAGATTATTTATGTTGAGGGCAGGGCTCCTTGAGCTGTGGAAACAGGACAGGTTGTCCCGTATTATTCAGTCGGTTCGCTCTCTGTTTCTGTTCCATTTTCATCAGAGCGATGCATGTATGGAGAGAGAGAGTTGACGAGGGTGGGGGGGCGGTGGATTAAAGCCCGTACACCTGATACTGTCAAAACACAGACCTCCACCCCTCTGGGAGGCACATAAACATTCATACATAGATTCATACACACACACACACACACACACACTTGGTCACATGCGCTCTCAGTCTCCAGTTTGTATGGTTTGGAATGACCCTGAGTTCTCACCGAGCCCGGGGGAGAACACAGAAAAAAGACTTTCCCAGGCAAACGCGAAGCTTGTTCAGGCTGCAGCCTGAGAGGGGCGGCGCCACTGCAACGCTGCTGTTCTACAGGTGACCGGCGCTGCATGTGGAGATCAAACGGTGCGTTATGACGGAGGAGATGTTCGGCAGTTAGCAGCCCAAGCGTGACACTCACTCGCTAGTTAGCATTAGCATTAGCATTAGCAGCTGTATAGTTCACTATACTGTACGTCTGCTGTATGTTGTAGTATATTTATTCCCTTGATTTTCGTATGACTGCAGAACCAGGGATGGAAGGATGCATGACGTGCATCAAAGGTCCGCGTGCAGCCGCTGGGTTTATGTACCATGTGTCTCTAACTGGGCTGCAGAGAATCCCTTTTGCACACCGCACGGAAAATGATTCTGAAGTAGTCGTCGTAAACACTGGTGACAAAGTGAGGCCACATGAGGACGAATGCTAATCCGCACCGTCGTCAGCTACACATCGGTCCCGACAATCGGCAATTTGCTGCGGTTTTAAAGCAACATGAGACGACGTAACAGAGCTCCGAATCTTCTGAGCCGAACTGCAAGAAGATTGTTTCAATTATTTCAAGTGGGGCCTGCTGCAGGAACAGCAGGGATACGACCGAACATAAAAGTGATGATATAATTGGTGTAATAAGTCACTTTCTTGGCATCACTTGCTGTAGTTATTGAGTTCTTTCAGAGCCTGTAGGACTTCCTCAACAATAACGCAGCTCCCACCTTCATTTGAATCACTGCAGCTGTTGTGAAGCTCATTATGCAGCCGTACGTACTGTAAACAGTTCTAATCTTCTTCTTGGACAAACCACCACTTCCCCAAATGTCCCAGGCATGATGATAAAGCTAATGGAGGCTGATAGAAAGGTGCTCGCTGCACGCCGCGGAGCCGGAACATGTTTTCCAACCCAGATTCCCAGAGGTTTCATCGAGTCAGCAATCTGCACACTCATCACAGATAGAAGAGCAAGACTGCACATCTTGTGACAGATAACCAGGCAGTTTAAGGTCACGAGGCAGGTGGACGGTGGAACAACACAACTTAGTTCTTCTTATTGTAAGTGCATCCTTCGGGGAAATCAACAGTAAAATACAAGAAAAATAATGACATTCAAAGTATCTGTTAAAAGTCTGAAGTATTCCCTGTTTTTAAAAGTGTCGTCCACCCGGAGCAAGTGGACATCAACTGGCAATTGATCCTGTGTGTAAGTGTTAGTCATAAATTAACACCCCTCTGCTCTCCGCCTACGCATGACTGTACTCTCAACTGGCTCATCCAATCAGTAGGACACACACACACACGCACACACACACACACACACACACACACACACACACACACACACACACACACACACACACTCGCACGCACACGCACACGCACACACACACACACACACACAGAGACATCAGAGGAACTATAACCCTAACCACTACTCGCCTAATACCTTACAATAAGTCACCTCCCCCAAATTCAATAATTGATGTCATCGCACGCACGCACGCACGCACGCACGCACGCACGCACGCACGCACGCACGCACGCACGCACATGCAGATAAAGATTCAAGTATGATTTCCACAGTAAACTCGGCTCCATTCTTTACTTTGTCAGTAATAATTCTTCATACTCAAACCAATCAAACGTCTGGTTCCATGTTTGCATCATCAATTAAGTTGTTTCATCAAATCATACGTGCACTTGTGTGTGTTGTGAGGTGGCGGATGGTCAGTGTGTGTCAGTGGCGCCATCGCGAACGTACACACAAACATCCGTGTGTGTGTGTGTGTGTGTGTGTGTGGACCGCTGTGCGGCAGCCCATCGTCTCATTAGCATGTGAATTGACTCCATCTTCTTTGCACATGAAAGGACCAGTACGTGTAGGAGGACAGACGAAAAGAAAGAAGCAGGGGTGTGGAGGGGGGGGGGGGCTGTGTATTTATCTCTTACCTTGTAGGAATTTGTATCACACTATAGTGCACTTATTAAGGATCACAGCATGGTGCTCTCTCTCTCTCTCTCTCTCTCCTCTCTCTCTCTCTCTCTCTCTCTCTCTCTCTCTCTCTCTCTCTGACTCAAAGACACACACACAATAAGCTCAGGTACACACAAATGGACAGACTGAAATAAATGCAGACTCTTTCTGAACGTCCCTCTCTCGTCTCGTCTCGTCTCTAGAAGGTTTTTTTCACATCAACCTGCCGGACGTTCCTCTGTGAGTCGGAGGCGCCAACATGTGTGATTTGTGACATCACATGAATTCCGGAGGCAATTGTGGTCTGAGAGACGACCCGGAGAAGAGTCACACGGAAAACTGAAACATTCAGTGCACATCACACTAGATGTGGGGAGCTTTAACTTCTGCACACGCACGTCCTGCACATCTGTGTGCACCGAACGGCATCCAGGGGTGCACAGCTGTTGGTAAAACAATAACCGTAATCTTGTAAAAGACGTCATCAACATTATGATCTCTGTGTCACCTCACCACGCTAACACCTCCTCTTCCTCAGCCAGCTGTTGTGGAGTAAACACAAGACAAACAAACAGATATAATGTAATGTATGCTATGTATGATGAGAGGAGGAAGGAGGGTGAGGAGGAGGAAGGAGGAAGAGATCACACACACCGTCACTGCACCTGCTGCAGACACTGATGCTCTTTTCTTTATAAAGTTTGAATAACATTCTATTAATCATTTTACAATTTCACCAGCAAGTTATCTTTTATTTTTTAAAGTGCCAACTTCCAACTCCTCAGTGAGTATCTCCGGCCCCCCCCAGTCCTCCAGGATGAATCTGTTCAATCCAAGTCCACCAGGAAGTGTCTCATGTCCCAGGGAGATTGTGCCATCTAGGAATCTACTGGCCTCAATGCATTGGGGACGCTTAGCAGATACGGAGATGAGCTGTCTCATCCGGCCCGTGTGGATTTCCAGAAGTCTACAGAGATCTGCTACATCCAGTGTTCGGTGTGACGGGGGGCAGCTAGAGGGCAAAGGAGGTAATTAGAGAGAGAGGGAGGCGGGGGGAGGGGAGAAGCAGGTGATGCAGGGTGAGACAACAGGGATGTGAGGTGCATTTACTCCCTAATGGACAAGGAGAGGGGGAAGGGGGGGGGCAGGTTGTTCTGGATGTGGACATCAAAGAGTTCTTCTCATATCTTCTTCCTTCTGTACCGACTCTTGTTTGTCTCGTTCTCCATCGTCGTTCTCATACATGGATGAAGCAGAAACCAAACCGGTGCTGGTGGTTGCCGGGGGGAACGAGGTGGCAGGTGGACGAGCAGGTTCGATGTCGGGTTGGTTTTTTTTGACCACGTGCAAAATTCTGCCAACTCAGCAATGTGCTTTATGTTTACCTGCGTGAGTCAAATAAATAGCAGACTCTCAGAAGTCCTACTGACGGTGTATGTTGAACAGTCGTACATTAGATCAGGCAGATTTCGCCTTTATGTCTGCACGTACATCTGTGTGTGTGTGTGTGTGTGTAAGTGCGGGGGTTAACTTTTTGGAGGGGATGAGCATGTGTGGGTGTAGTTTTGAAGAGGCCAGCTGGATGAAACTCATCAAGTCCAAATTAGAAACATATGATTGCATCTCTGAGCGTTAAAGCGGCGCCTCATTTCTCCTGTGAGAATCCGTCAGGGTCATCAGTTGGAGAGGATGTAGCGCTGCAGGGTGACTCACCGGGCACAGTCATATGTACTACACGGACCGATCACCTGTTACTCATGGTGTGATGACACGGTCGGCCCCGCGGTAATCTGAAGAGGTGTGTTGTTTGTGCTGCGTCCGTCTCCTGCTGCAGCTTCAACCCCGATCCAGGTGCAGAAAGCTGCTTCCTGGACTGGGCTGCGGTTCTTGCCTGGGAAACTGGGACTGACAGACTGGTACATGCTGGTTGGAGTTAGCGGGAGGCAGCTGGCGAGCTTTGAGTTGTTTTCCCTGGACTCAGTTGGTACGGTCGGGTTCACTTTGGTTGCATGACCACATCAGTAGCGTTTACCGGCTTCACAGAGGAAATGAACAGACATGACTGACTCAGCAGCGCTCCGTTCTGGATATGATCTGCACAGAAAAAACACACTACCCTGTCTTGATGACACAGTGTACTGTACAGGCTTACTCATACGCAGATGCACACTGACCCAGGCATGCTACAGAATACACACCACAGACTGACACACTCAGCAGAACCCCCCCGGTTTGTTTTTGATGTCGCTCACGCTCCAGAAAGCGACACATGCTCGGTGGAGTTAATTCTCCTGCACATGGACGGAGTCATCAATCGTCCTACTCAGCAGTAGTTCTCACTCATGCAGGTGTTGGATCTGCTGATCCGGCTGCCCGCCCAGTCCCGGCAGGTCTCCAGTTCTATGACCTAATGGTCATCGGATCCTTCCCATCACCAGCACCGTCGTACCTCCTCCTCCTCTCACTCACTTTTCTATGTATTTCTCAGCCTGGTTTGATGTGACCAGAATAGTCCTGATGATGTCATCAGAGTGAGTCAACAGGTACTTGCTGCAATGCCCAGCTGAGTCGGCGTTCTCCTTTCATGGCAGGCTGGGAAGCGGCCCCATGTGACCGGGGCTGAAGCCATCACATCTGGGCCTCAGTGACTGCGGGCCGGCCGGTGCCAGCACATCTTGATTTTACTTCCACCGTGTTTAACATGACCGAAGGACTTGTGAGTAAGTGATGGAGTTTCAGTTTGCAGGGCGTTTGTTATTCTCTCGTCGGGGTCTTTCCAAGTCCACATTCCTGTAAATGAGACTAAGAGCTGTGGTAGTTATGGTGTGTTTCAGAGTGTCATGAAGACTGCTGATTGTGTGTGAGAGAGAGAGAGAGAGAAAGAGAGAGAGAGAACCGCTGAATGGAAGCAAAACATGTTGCACCATCCTAAATTTCCCCCTCTGGTGTGGCACCTTCCATAAACAAACTTTATTTTTCAGTGGCCAGACAAAACATCCGCCGCAGTCCAGAGAACTTTCCTCCCTCGGTCATGTCGAAGCCTCGAGTTCAAACATTCAATATTATTGTGATTTTTCAACGTCTTTCTACGCTGTTTCGTTTCCTCAGTCGGTGGGAAAATGTGCTTCATGGATGATGACATGACATGAGATTAAAGTCCGTTAACGGTAGTTCCCTCGGAGCAGCTGTCAATCAGGACGTAACAACCTGTTTTTATAAAACAAACACTTGAGAACACAGCAGATGAGAATGACAGAAGATGATAGAAACCGACTTTGGCGTTGAATTTTAAGTTCGCCCCAGATCCCGTCAGCTAGCGTACATCCAGCCACCAGGGGGCGATCTCTGGGCTTGAGCCTGTGGCGTCCGGCTCCCCTCTGGTAAAAAGTATCACCTCCGTTTAGGACATTATGTGTCACGTCCGGTTTGTTTATTTACATGTGATTGTTGGCAGGATCACGAAAGGAAACATCCGGACCGATTTCCCGGGAACTTATCGAGGGGGGGT
>CAAKHC010015555.1:4882-24332 GCA_901007825.1 Macroramphosus scolopax | reverse complement strand
CCCAGCACGGATGAGGGGCCCCCCAGCAGCCATTACTCTGCTTGATTAAGACCCTTTTACTGTGTGCAAAGTGAAGGCTTGTTTTTGGCAAAGTGCCTCCCGACCTGGGGTCTGACCTGAACCAGTCCGGGGTCGATTCACAGGGTCCACACAGTCAGAGGAGCCTTATGAGGTTCTGGTCCTCTGGTTAAAGGGACCATAGTGAAGCTGGAGGACGTCCTGACCTGTGGAAGGGCCGATGAGCAAGGCACTGTGTTCAAACCTGATCTGTAGTTCATCGTTTCACCCGAAGCAGAGTCGGCACACACAAGACATCTATTTTTTTTTATTTATCAATTTGATTTATAATGTTTTCTCTTCTCGGGTGCAGACGGATTTCCTGAACTCCAGTTTGAGCTCTTCTTCTTGCTCTCTAGCTGCTCCTGAAACTCCTGTTTTTTCTCTTCAACTTGCCGCTCCGGCTCTCAGATTCTCTGCACGACGACCCCGTCGAGGCGTTAACCGATCAACGTATCACCGCCGCCTCTCGGATGTAAAGTGTCCACTTTACATCTTACAGTGTCATTCTCAGCCGGTTACGCTCCCTTTAATCAGGCTGTCAGATCCCTGGAAGTTAATGTAAGTCTTTCTTTATTCTCCCGCTTGTGGAGTAACAACTGTTGATATCTGGATTCTTGCTCTTCATATAACAGCTTTAATTCTGCGGCGGTCTAATGCGGCGGAGGCTCAGGAGGTCGAGTGTCAGGACGATGAACCCCTCACTGCCCCTGATGTGTCATCAGTGTATGAATGTGTGAATGTTTTCGCAGCTCGGCACCTCACTAGGTAACGTGTGTGTCAACAGTCAACATTGTAAAGTACTTTGATTGTCGTTAAGGTAGAAAGTCGCTGTGTAAATGCACCGTTGACCGTCGACCTCCCGTTGTCGTGCTCGAGGAGGAACGAGCCCTGTGACGATGGAGGTGAACAGATGTTCCTGCATCCACGATGGGCGACCACCTGCAGCTTGTTTCATTCAGACATGCTAATCATATTCGTATCAGAAGTTGAGGCCCTCCGATTCCTCCGTCACAAACACCTCTGTTCTCCATCTCGTAAACATGGAAGTGATTTCGGGAGGCTTGCAGACTCGGTACCTGCGAGCCGGGTGTGAACTGTATTCACTACGATATTTGACACCTCCCTGATAGAACAACAGACTTTCGACACGGCAACGAAAACACCGTTCGAAGGGAAATACGAGCGTTCGTATTCACGCCTCACCGACGGCACTGACGGGCTTTTAAAAAACGTCTCCTTTGCATTCTGCCGTCTGAGCGTGTTAGCGAGCAACCAAATGTTTACCGTCTCTGAACGCCACCGAAACGAGGACAGAAAAACAAACAAAGTGGCGTCCGTGTCTCCGTCTGAGGGCGGCGTTTATTACAAGGAGGACGGCTCGGGCTGCAGGAGATCTGCACGAGCAACAGTGTGCAGAGCGAAGCCGCACGCGAGCGGAGACCGTTGGAGTTGAAGGGATTTGAGGGAAAACCGTATGAAATCGAAAGGGTAGAATCAAGAATTCATGCTCTCAAATTAAAAGGGCATGCTCTTAGAATAAAGATAGGGGGGGGGGAAACCCACATGAGTGGGTCGCTGAGCAGCAGTCACGTTTCCCAGAATCCTCAGAGCCTCCGTGGAACAATGAAACCAAGAGTCTCTCCTGTGAGGTGAGACGCTAAGAACGGCGGTCACGTGACACCTGATTAATATAAAACGTTCCCTTTGGTTCGTGCGCAAATTGAGCGGCGAGATTTATCTCCTTCACGAGATATATCCGTCAGTCATGGACAGCGACGATAAATTAAACACTTTACTCCGGCTGCTGGAATCACGAACGGCCGCGTCGTCGGACTCGTCGCAGCGTTTGTTTATTGATCGTGCTCGGAATACGAACCGCCGCCTTATTGGCTGTTATGATGATGAACAGGCAGTCGCACACTAAAGAGGCCGAACGTGTGACACAAGATAAATAAGAAACATGACAAAATATTCAAGACGGGATTAGGATCCGAAAGATTAAGTGCACAGATAAGAAACATTAGCATGATAATCCCCGCAGATTGACACAGAATGTCTTTTTTTGTCTCGCTGTGAGGAGAGACGGCTTCATATGTGTTGTGTAATGAATCTATGCAGCGGCGGTGTGACTGTGAGTGTGACTAACAGCTCCCAGACCCGGCTGATGCTGAATTACCTGCACCGCCTCCGTTCGCACGCATCCGATGACAGTCACAAAGGCAGATTACCAAAAACAAGCAAGGAGGAATTATCACGCTCGTGATTTCAAACCTCCGTCGGGTTCTGGAAGCTCTGGCACAGATCCGGTCGGTCGGGGAGTTAATGAGTTTGGATTTAGGACACTAATTTGGGGTCTTATTCCACAGTGTGTTGAAAACAGCGCGGTGACGAACGGAGGAAGTAGCACGGCCGCTTAAAGACCCGCTGCCGGGTTTCGTTTTAGAAAGTCGCACTGATTACGGCGAGTCCTCGAGGAACTCCGACACAAAGAACAAGTAGACCGTGACGCTCCTGGAGGCGGCGGCGTCCCGGCGACACTTCAAAAACGGACGAGACTGATAAAAAGGGATTATTTTTCTTACCAAAGGTTGGACATGAAATAAAATAGACTTCAGCTGTCTGAGGTGAAGATTCAGTCGTGTGTGAAGTTCCACGAGCGACCTCAAGCTCAACTTGTTATTGATGGGCCGTGCTGCCGACTCAGCAGCCGGCGGGAAGAAGTTCCACCGCATCGAAAACAACTTTATATCGTGTTTGTACTCGCTCTTTTGGAGAGTCGGCTCAATTTTCTGTCAGTCTCGCGGCCCCGCAGGCGTGTTGGATCCACGGCGCCGATCAGACGATACCGCCGCCGTCTCTCTGCTATGAAAGTATTTCACATTCGTCCAAGAAGTCAAGCTTCTATTCCTCGATAACACGTCACCATTAGATCCGTTCTCTCTTCTCTTCCTCTCCGTCTCCCTTTTAAACCTTTAAAGACGTGTTACGTTCCATTCACACCTCCACTCCCATCCTCATTCCCTTTATTTCTTGTGTGTGAGCACCTGCAGTTGGTGTGAAAGAGCGCTCGATGCGACGTGTATCAGGCGATGTTCGTCCCTCGACGGGCTGAATGCAAAAAACTTTCCTCGCACGAGGCCTCGAGAGCGTGAAAGCAGAAATTACAGGCTGGCGTCAGATAGCGGCTGAGAGCTCGGCGGCTCGCTCGCGCAGCTTCTCCGAGCGTCTGATAAACAATAACAAGGATCCACAAGTAATTACAGCGTTTTGAAGCGGGCTCTTTTTTTTTTCTAGGAAATTAATTTGGAACGATGAGGAGATACCGATTTGCATTTTTCCTTTTAGAGAGATTCAATAGATGAGTTATTCAAACAACTCCTCGGTGTTGGAGCGTTAGACTGCGGCGTGGATGGATGGAGGAGCGTCTGTTCAACCGGCAGCATGCGAGACGACGAGGACGTCACGGTTTGTCCTCGTTTGACTGCTGTCCGACTTCTGAGCATCAGATCGAAGCTGCACAACAGAAACAATCATTAGGTGGTGGAACGTCCGGTAAAGTGGGCGGAGCTCTTCAACCCACTAAACACCTGAACTGCATAATAGATGCACAGACAACAGAGACGCCCAGTGACAACATGACGAGAGAATAAAGTCAATTAAAGTCTGCGAGGGAGCTTTTCTGTGACTCTTCAGCCCTCTTACATGCTTCAGTCTGGGTACAAGTAGGATGTTTAAGGACGGCCGGCTCTCCGTTGGTACATGGAGGGATGAATCTGGCATCATCTACATCCAACCGTAAATGCGCAGTGCAGCTTCACCTCCTGCAGCAGAGTGTGAAGCAGCGCTGCCACAGGTCATTTGCCTGCTTATTCAATAATCACAATTGTCAGTGGACTAAAGCAATTATAAGTCAAACACGCTGCCTCCTGCAGCAGCAGAGCTCCACTGTCTTCCATCATGAGGTTCATTATCGCTATGCTACGCTGCTAACATTATTATTTTCACCTTGTCTTATATAATTTGAAGTTCCTTTTATTTGAATGTTTTCAAATAAAACGCTGCTTAACTTCAATACGCCTGCAACAGCTGCCTTTCTCTCAAGGGGAAAAAGAGCTTCATCAATTCTTTATCCATATTGTCCCAAAGCAAATATATTCAGACGACTGCTGGAAATACCGAGATAGAAAAACATCCGCGCGGCGCCAGCAGACATCATCCCGGTGCATGCGGTTTAATCCACACTGTTAGCTCTCAGGATGGTCTGTATGAGGCAGGCTCAGGGAAGGCAGCTCTTCATATAGTAAACGTAGGAGGGATTAACTCTAGTGATTCACAATTCAGGTCAATCTTCCCCGGCAACAACAGAGGAAGAGATTTCGCTGCTATTGATGGGAACTAAACCCTAAAGAGATCCCGCTAAAGGCAATATAAAAAAAAATCCCTCCTCGTTTCGTATTGTCTCTCCTCAACCGGCTGACTCACTATATTAACACAATATTAAATCATTCTTTCTGCAGCGGGTTGAAAGAGTGGGGGAACGTTATGTTGTTCCGTGCAGAAAAGCAGGTCAGCCGGCGAGAAAGTTATATTACGAGGCAGGGCGGAGGTCACCTCCCATGAGCCTCCGCTCTCCTCCATTCGGTCTTGTCGGTTCGCCGTTCGGACTCTTCCATCACGATGAGACCTACTTCGGCTGCGATTTCTACCGGGAGGCGGAGAGTTGGGAAGCAGCTATTCTGAGCGATTAACTTATTTACCTCCTGCTGTCTGTCACTGACAGCTGGATGGAGACACTGACTCCGGGTTTCTGTCCGAGAACTCATCATAGCAGAGGTGACTGCTGCTCTCAGACCCTCCCAAAGACAATGATCCTAATGTTATGCAGCACACGTTCATCTCTTAACCTAAACTAAACATGGAGACTCATCTCTCTGGTTTTAATGTCTCTTTACTTAACTTCCATTCTGGAATTAAACCTGTGGTCTTCTATCTTCGAAGCAGTATGAGTTGCACTTGTGTTATTAACTGTGCTACACAAATAATGACATCATTACAGTCCGGCTGATAAATTTCCACCGTCGTGGGACGAGCGCAGGATTATCTTATCTTATCTGACAGGTGGAGGTGAACCGTGTTCATGTGCTGCAGCCACTTGTCGCCCTACACATGCAAGTCGCTGTTACTCAGCAGCTGTTCTGTCCTGATGACAATCACATCAACCCCCGATTCTTACAGCTCCCCTCATGTACCGTGTTTTCCGCTTGACAGACAGTAGTTCAATTACAACCGACCTCATAACAGGATTAGGAAAGTCGACATCGTCTCCGTGGTACGAGTGACTGAAATGAAAGGTGGTGATTTGAGCAGCCGGTCGGCGGCGGGTTTGGAATCTAAACGGCGGAGAACCAAAGTTGTCATAATCAATATAAGGGTCTTTTCGCAACGTTAGCTTTTGGACAGAAACTCGCTTTCAGCCGGTGCTGATCTGTCACATTTCATCTCGTTGCAATTTCATGGGTAAACATTTGTGGAATGAAGTGGAGAAATCTCCTGTCTTCATCTGGAATGATCGGCGGCGAACGTTTGGTCGCCTCCGCAATCGCCTGGTGGTTAATATCTATTGAGATGAGCGTATTAAAGCGTGTCCCATGTGATGAGTCCTCCCCCTCCCCCTCCCCCGAACCAGCAGAGGAAGGAAATCACAGTGAGCAGGACATCATTTCATTCCACCTGTATATTCATTAAAGCCAGATAGGGAGGGACGAGCAGGGTTTTAATCAGAGCACTTTCAGGACGGTAAAAAAACGAGTCAGTTTTCATTACTGCCTCATAAATTTGCTCCATCTTCTTTATCTGACCTGCTGTTTAAATTACTTCCCTCAAAAGAAAGCTGGTTCTGCTTTAGAGTGCTTTTCTCTCCATTTTGCTAATTTCCTCTGTGTCCCGGTGCTCTTGGTGACACCTCCAGCTCCTCTGTTGTCCTCTTGGATCTAAATTCTTCAAGTGTAATTCACGACACATGAATGGAAACCGTTCTGTGATGTCGTCCTCGGAGAGGGAAACCTCCTCTTCGCTCTTCTTGCCGTTCTCTACCTGTTAAAGGTTTATAAGGGGGAGTTTCTCCTCGTTTGACTCGAAGGTCTAAAGAATGAGAAAGACACATTAAACATATATTAAGGTCCAATGTTTCCGATACTGGACGGGCCCTTAATTGTCTTAAATGTTGGATGACAGAGATGAACCGCTGGCCCACCTCATCCCACGGAGTCTCCGGGCCATACATCAGCGTTGGACGTCTGCTTCATTTGGTTATCATAATAGATTGGCTCACTTCTCTCCCTTCTCTCTTAATGGGATAACAGCAGGTTCATTTACTGTCTTATGCAAAGAGGAATGGTTTCAGGGGGTTATTAAATTACATAGGAAACGCAGGATTCCTCCAGAATACAGGAGGCAGTGTTGGGCCCTTTGGGACCCCGGTATCTCTCCTCCATCATCCGGGGATCTACTCCGCCCCTGGCCCCTATAGCTGCTGCATTATAATAAACAGCAGCACCCCCCCCTCACTTCCCCTCAGCTCCATCTCTCTCCTCGCTCAGTCAGCCGGATGAATCTTCTTAGGTGGCTCTGCAAACATGCTGGCAAACACGCAAGAAATTATACATGTGCAGCTTAACTCCCACGCAGATCTGTTCTTCGGCGGGAGCTACACGGGAACGGGTTCTGCCTGCATTTTGATTCTAACTTGGGAAGTTTGGCCGGCGTGTGAATAAGACGAATCCTCGGTTTTCATGAAACGGAGCCATTTTTAAATGGCCAATCTCTGCCCGAGGCTTGTTGGCTCGTTGGCTATGAATGCACATCATTTGTGTCTACTTGTTTGCTCGGAGAATGCTGCTGCGAATGTTGAATACAGCAACGGCGAGCAAATTGCTGAACAGACTGTGACTGTACATTTTTGCATTTTTTATCCATGCTTTTTTTCCCGTAATGAATTCCCTATCAGATCTAACAACAGGGCGTCCTCAGCCGTCCCAGCGGCTCTGTGAGGCTGCAAGCTTCTCTCTGAGGTCATCATCTAAGTTAAGTGTGTTAGCTTTCTATCATTGCCCAATCAGCAAAAAACATTACAGCAAAGGCAGATGTGAATGTGATTTTTCAAGGTACTTTGTCAATCTAAATAATTGAGATCTGGCTAAGGAGAAGTCAATTAACTGATTTCCTCTCCTGTTATCTACAATTGAAGACAATCAATTATATGTGATATTTGTAAATTAGCCCTGAGCGAGCCCCGCTCCGTCCTCCCTCCTAGCGTTAGCATTTCTTACCTTAAGAAGCGACAATGAGTCACTGTAGGGCGAATGAGCAAGAAGGTTGGATGAAACTAATTACGGCCGCTTTGGGCTCATCTTTTCTGTCAGTACCCCAAAGCTTGTGGTCATAGGTGAGTTTTCGGAGCATAAATCGACTGACAAATTGAGAGTTTCATCCTCTGGCTCATGCTAAGGACATATATAGAGTTTTTTTTTGCTTTGAGATGACAGATATGGTGTTTATTTGGGAAACAAATTGTACCTTTAAGGTGAACTTTATGGTGCCGCTGGGATCACCGATGACCAACAACGGCTTTTGAGAACCATGAATGTCTGCACAAGATTTCCTACCAGTCGATAAGATGATGTGGAGATATTTCCCTGGATGACGGTTCACCTGTCGGTCTCACAAGAAGGAAAATGAACAACATGATTCATTTATATCTTGAACAAAAGAATTATAGGACAATTCTGAGGCTGACTAAACCTGCATGTTACCAGCTAGATTAAATACAATACAACAAACAGAGAGCAATGGGTTGTATTGTTGATTGTTAAGGATGATGGTTTAGCAGAGGGCTCCATGCACAAGCAACGGGGTGCAGAGGATTACAACCCTGTCATATTGCTCAAAAAGCAGCTTCTTTCTTTTTAATGTTTTTTTCCACCCCAGTGTCTTTAATACAATCATGCTTCAATCAGTGTTCTACGGTGAAAATCTAATCACACTGGTTGAGGTTTCAAAGCGCCATCTGCTTTAATCCAATCCCTGACAAATATCCCTGTCACAGCGCTCCCTCTGCCACCATAACAACTACCCCTTTCAGCAGGCTAATTTTACAGGTTCATCTTGTTAGGGACGCGGCCGACGTGAAGGGTTGACGGTGTTTGAATTCTGGAGACAGCTGCTAATACCTCTCACTCCCTCACCAATCCCACCCGGGGCATTTTCCACCGCCGCGACCTCGGCCGGCCCCTCAGACGTCTGGACAATGACAACGGACAGACACTGAGCTTCTCTCTGTCTGCCAAAGCTCCCCTGCCTTACCCCATATCTTGCATTCTCTGCAGCTTGGGCGTAAGAATGCCTCTCCGAGGCATGTTTGCAATCCTAAAGGGCAACTCGCTCAGCCGTGAAAAACATTCCAAATACTTACACTTGCCATAAAAGCCCATAAGCTAGACAATCTTTCATGCTTTATATTGTTGTCCCCGGCAACACAGCCGCACTGAGGACCTCTGATAGGGAAAACAAAAGACAAATGACTACCTGTGGCCTTTTCAATCCATCAATTTCTTCTTTTTTGTCCTTCAAACCGGGTACCAGGAGGGTCGGGGCTGCACACAGCTGTGATTGTATCACCCCAGGAAAATGCCTTGGACGGTGTTTGAACTTGCTCAGACACATTTATTCAATGACCTTTAGCCAAACCCACCTTGACTGTAATGTGTTCGGCGTCAGACGTCCCTTCCTCCCCACTGCAAAATGGCATCCGTCAGCTTCCCTGGAAAACTTTATCACAAGTTCCTTTATAACCCGAGCTGAGGTGTTGACAGGCTGACGTGGCCTTTTCGTGGAGCTGTAGTAGTATTGTTTAGCGATATTTAGCATTTCCTGTGACTACGTGGAGCCGTTGGAGCGTCTCCATCCTGTTGGGTGAGTGAGCGGACTGGTACCATTAGCAGGCAGACTGTGGGCACTGACAGGAGACTTAAGACCCATTGTTAGAGCAGCAGTTTAAATACCAGCATGATGCTAATACCCCCACACACTGATTCACACATACTGCGTCTCACATGCACACGGAAACACACACACAAACCTTAACACTCCTACCTTTGTGCTCTATCTCACCACTGTTGTTTGTAATAGCTCCTCCGTCTCCGAATGTGTGACTGTGGAGCCGGCGGTACAGTAACAGGGGCAGACCTCTCTGGTAAGAGAGGTGAATTGTGCTGTATAGCCACTTAACCTTCACCCCCCTCCCGTGCCACTCTCCCATGGCAATCCCAATAAAATGTGGATTATTTTTATAACTCAACTTATAGCTTCTGACTTTACAAGCTCGCCTCCAGCTCCTGGGCGAGAGAGAGAGGGGGGGAGCAAGAAGAGGAAAAAGGGGAAGAACAGCCAGGTCAAGTACGCTCCGTGTCTCAAATACCATATCCAAAAAAACGTCAATGAAGGCCTTTTCTGTCGGGAGGAAAAATAAACACCCTGCGCCGATCCTCTTTCTTCAGTCTGGTTTTACAGAGGGCACCACTGTAGCTACAGTACCCAGCCGGAGCGGGTCGCTTACACCACTTTGTCTTGTGGAAAGGTCAACGTAAGACACGGTTCGACAGATAAACTCTTCCTCTCTATTTGCTATGACAGAAGGAGGCAAGACAATTTGGAATCTTGGAAAACCGCCCGTAACAAATCAAACATCGTTACAGCCGTGGTGATAACAGAGGAGGAACCCCCCTCGATCTGAGATCTACCTCTGACAAGTGTTCATCCTATTTGTTATTGTTCTACGAAGCGTGCCAGGAAACATTCACTCTCTCTCAGCTACACATTATATAGTTAATTCCCAGAAGAAGCCGGAGACTTATTGCAGATTTTGACTGTTATGAATCGTCAACGAGAATGCCAAGTAATTCGACTCACAATGACTCGGATCAATTTCAAACGTTATACATAAATTTGCTTATTATTCCCTCGCAACACTATTTTTGCACTACTGTGTTACCTGGCTGTTGTAGCCATAAAAGTGTCTCAATTTGTAATGTTAACAAAACCGAGAGAATATTTCCTCTGGGCAAAGCCAATTCTTGTGCAATTACTCATCTGAGCTCAACACCATCCGCAACTGGACAATGACTAATTCTATGAAAATGAATCAGGGGGACTTGGGGGGGGAGGTTGGGATGCATTTCCTGTATGTTTCAACTTTAATTATATTTAGAACCAGCGGTATAAAAAGCAACAGCATATTTCTGTGATTGGAAACCGTAATGCGGCATTACTTACAATGAAATACTAATTTGTTTTTACTCCATTGTTGGCTGGCTCAGTGAGAAAGGCCGGGATGGGGTTGGGATGGAGGTGGAGCTGCTGCATCAGCATGTGTGCAGTAATGTGATAGCGAGGTCTGGCCGCACAAAGAAAACACAACCAGCTCTCTAACAAGCCTCTCAGTAAGACCCTGTGAGGGAAGCAGAGGGGGGCTGGGCTCAAACGCTTTATGCTGCCTTCAAATGCTGGCGAAAATATTGTATTTCTGTCATTGATACTTGTGATCCTGCTGAATGGCAAAGAACCTGTGCACCCTTTGATTATTTCTGATATAGAATAACCTCAGAAAAGCTCATATTTGTGACAAAAAGGAAAGGTTACATTGGGAACTTGAAGGTAGTTTTACCCTATGAAGCCAGATTTACCTGGTTTTAATGTTTTTTTAATTAGGTTTTAAGTAAAACTGCTAAATGATTGACTGCTTCCCAATTACAAGTCTGCCTTTGTGTTTCTTTCTTATGTATTACGGAACAGTGGGACCGAGTGGGCTGCGTTAGCGCTACAAGGGATAGCGCAGCCTTGAAACAAGTATAATGAACTCACATTTACTAACAGTATTACACAGAGGCTCTGACACTGACGGATGCACCCACCTTGAGTCACAAAGAGATGAGACGGATCAGTTTTACTAGCGTGTTAGCTAGCAGAGCTCTCTCAGGGCTAGCCCAGGTTCATGGCGGCTAGCCTGTAGTTAGCATGCAGCGTTAGCATAACAGTGACAGTACAGGGTATAAAATATAGTGTAGCCGTGGTGTTTCTGATGTTGACAGCACCTTGGTGAGCAGGTGACAGGCGTGTTGTGCAGCAGCACAAAGGGGTGAAAGTGAGCGTTAATGAGAGTTATTTGACCCGGGAATGAATAGTGACGGAACCCTTAGTGGGCCTTTTGTCCGATGTGAAACGGGTATGGGTATGTTTCCCAAACTATTGGTGGTACTATAGAACTAAATTATGTAGGCTATGCATGGGTGGTTCAAGTAACATATGAACACGTCAAACCTACAGTCTAAAAATACATTTGCTGTTTGCTTTAAAAACAAGACGGAGATTCTTCATGCCAGCAGCACGGAGAGACGATGAATCAACTAGCATGATGATGTTCAGTATGTGCAACGATTACCATATTCAACTCATAGTTCAGGGTGTTAGCATGCTAACATTTGGTAATTAGCGGTGAACATGTGACGGGAGCGCCATTAGCTTGGCAGGCAATTAATTCCTGCGAGGAATGGTGAGTCACTGAAGTGATTAGCAATTGATCCTGAAAGGACCCAGAATGTGTAACAAATGTCACTGTAATCAATCAATCTTTTTTTATTACAGAACGCAGTTAGATTGGGGAATTAAGTCTTTATGATTATGAAGAATAAAGCACAACTATCTTTACACATGCTGAACTAGTGATGCATTTTTCCTTCAGTATGTTGTTGTCATAGTTTCTCTTCCACCTCTGCACAAAACACCAACTCAGACATCACAGTAAACCTTGTCCTCATCCCACCTGGGGATTTTGCAATGCAATCTGTTTAATGTTTACAATTATACTTATTGCTGTTTTATGTTGCACTAGTGTGAAGTCAAATCTCCATGTTTCTGTAGTATTGCACTTGAAGTTGGGACTGACTAGAGGCTCCAGCTGTTGGCATGTGGGGGAGGGGACGGTGGTCAGGCCAGGACAGATGTGTTTCAGCTCGTAAGGAAAGTGAGAGGGAGTTTGAGGGGTGGAGAAACTTCCCCGAAGGCCCCGCTTTCATCGAAACACTTCCTGGTTCTGAACTCCAACCCCCCCCTCCGGTGATCCCCAGGGTGGTGTCCCCTGTCCGCGATCAGTTTCACCGCACGATGGTCTCACATTGTGCTGGTGTTTTAAAAACCACAACACTATTGCAATCGGGCGAGGCGTGGACGACACAGCACATGTTCTATTACAGTTCAATGGGTCTTTATACACTCTTATTGTCATACAGTGGACACACACACACACACACACACACACACACACACAGACTCTGGTGGGATCAGGTGGTGATGAGAACAGGACTCTCCGACCTGGATATAAGCGACACACACACACTGGTTTGTGAACAGTTTAACTCCGACTCTAAACGCGATAATAAACACGCTGCACAATCACACGTACCCGTGTGGTGTTTGTGTTTGCCCTGTTCCGGTCGGGTTGAGAAAGAGAGAGAAAAAAAAACCAACCCTTTTGAAACCTGAAACTCCTCTCCATCAGCAGCCCCTGTGCTTCCCTCCGCCAGGCCAGGAGCAGAGCGGCAGCAGCAGGAGAACACGGGCCTCTGTTGTCTCAGCCGGAGCCCTTTGGACACGTTTTGAACCTTTTTCTCCCAGCGGACGCGGCAGCATAGAGCCCCCGTTGTACTGAGGAACATGTGAAAGCACTGCTGACTCCAGTGTGGTGAGCAATGTGACTCGTTACTGTAACAAGGTTGGGCTGCACCGACAGTTGAGTTAGAGTGTGTGTGTGTGTGTGTGAACATCATGCTTTATACATTTATGAACCACAGCACTAATAAAACACATCACTTGTATTCTTGTTTTGTACAATAAAGGCACAATGCAACAGAAAAAACAGACCTATACCTTTAATTATAACCTTCTGAGGAGCACCTAAGATCCCAGCTGTGTTGATGGCGCGGCTCCACGGAGGTGCCGATGCCACAGCGTCGATCTGATTTAATTGTCTCTGACAAATTTAATACAAATTAGAAATTAACTGGTGACAAAATTCCTGTCGGGCATGTGCGTTGTAATACTCTACACACACACACACGTTGTACCCATTATGTTCTGGAGCTTAATAGGACTCCTAAGATATGTCTAATATTTTAATAGCATGATTAGGCGATCCCCGTTGAAATAATGAAGAACGTATCTCCACCAAGCATGTTACGCTGCAGTCAGTCACTTCTGGGGAGAAATACCCATTTATAAGATACAGCTTTTTTTCAAAGCTATTTTATCTCGGAGCCCACGGAATATTAATCTGAAAAGAAATAAATAACTTCACGCCTGGTTGTAATAATCACGGTTTTGGTTTCCGTATCAGTCCGTCAGGCCGATTAAAGTCATTACGCTGTCAATCTCAATGAGAGGTCTTTAGCAGGGTTTATACGGAGAGCGAACCCACCATTGACTTCTACGCCCCCGGGGGCCGATTTCAAATTGTAATTTGTCTACATATGAACTCGTTTCCATAAAGTAAATGTATGTGAACGGATGGAGACGAGTGTGCGTGTTCTGAACATTATTAATGTCTTGTGCATGGCTAACATGTTACCACAACAGTTTGAGGGTGGTGGAAGCAAACATGAAGTATGATCAGGCTATATTTATTTATATCCTTCTCACGATGTGTCCCCCCCTCTCCAGTCCCCTCCAAGCCTGTAGGGACGTGGGTCATAGTGGGTCAGATTGATTGGACTTAAGTGCAACCTTTTGTTGGAGAAAACCTCTTAAAAAAAAATTGCCGTCTATTGCATTAGCGGGCCTCATTTCAAGATCATCTTAATACTGCGGTAAAAAAGGAACTGAGCATGGCTGCAAGTGGTTCCTCATTTCCCCCCGACAATTCCTGTCATTCAGCTGTTCTTGACCTTTAATCTCGTCCATTCGCTCGCTCCTTTAAGTGCAAATACTTTAGTAGTGCAGATGTGTTTGCCTTTGTACTGCACATCCTCATGCATGCATTTGTGTGTCGTTCTGCCCTTTATGTTTGGGAGCGTTTGTCCCATTCGAAGGCCCTCGGTGGCCCTCTGGAGCAGCAGAGATCTGCTTAATGCACAGAGCCGCTGGCGTCCCGCCCGGCCGCTCTGGAGCGAGCGGGAATAAACAGGAACTTCTGGAAGCTGGTAATATATTAAGCGATTTAACTCCAGTCATGTAACCTTATCCGACCAATGCAGTAAGACTGTGATGTGTGTGCGTGTCTCTGAAACAAGAGTTCTGTGTATGTGTGGGTCTTATGAGCGCCGCCTTGAGAAGAAAGGCATCAACTCAAGACCGGGAAAAATAGATGGAAAAAGAGAGCGGCTGAGAGAAAAGATGCAAATTACCAAGACAGGACGGGATGAAATGGACGGGAATTGCTCCTTTGGTGTGGCTTGCGAGGCAGATCTGCCTTTGTGTGAACGGTTCAAAGCTGTGTTGTGTGTCTCACTGCTGTAATGCAGCCATATATACAAAGATACGGTTTGATCCGCGCAGAAACACACAGATAACTGTGACGGTCTGTTGCAGGGAACACAGAATCAGAGAGTAAGTGAAAAATCATCAGACTGAGACTTATCGTCTCGTCCTCCACCTGTTCGGGTCCACCGGAGGGAGGGGAGCTAGTTATGAGGAGCATACGAGTAAAGAGGATGAGATGATAAGGGAAAGAGTGAAGAGGAGATACAGTACAAGGAGAGGAAGAACGATGCAGGCACATTTGGGGGGGGAGGAAGAAAGGATAAATGTGAAGTGCGGAGCAGGAGCCCCGAGGCGGAGGAAGAGTGGCAACAACAGATAATAAGTGGAGATGAGGAGGGAGGAGAGGGGGCAAGAAAGTGGAGGAAGCATAGAGATGGAGATGGAGAAGCTCTAGAGGCAGAGAGGGGAGAAAAAGGTTGAATGAAAGATAGATGGCAGGAGACGGATGGGTGGCAGAGAGAAAGAGCAGTGGATGTCTCAGGCTGTTTCCTGTGATGATAGCCAGAGGCTTATTTTCCACCTCCTCCTCCTCCCCCCCCTGAATCCACCACGCTCCGACCCTCCCCACCGTCAGCCGCCCTCTCCCAGACAACACACTCACTCACGCGCTGGCATACATTTTGATTGCGAAGCGTTAACCTCGGTCTGGCTACCGTGAAAAGCTCGGCGGCTCGGCACATAATGAAGTCCGGGAGCGACACATGTTTCCCAGCTCGTCCAGTGTTGCTCAACAAGTGACTGCGTGGAAATAATTACGTCTCATTTCTTTCATTGTCAGTGAATTACCTGCTTGAGTGGCCGAGCACAATCGCACCCCGAGATGTGGATGCATGGGCGGGGCTGCAGCTTTTGGCAGGGGAGTGTGTGTGTGTGTGTGTGTGTGTGTGTGTGTCAGCACAGTGTGTGTTAATCTGTGTTGAACCATACTGTTGACTGGTAACGTGCTGTTTGCATGTTCATATAAATGCCAGGAAACACGCCTCTGTATTATAATCAAAGTTCATTGTTAGGTTTCTTTTGTCCGATTTTCTTTAAACACTCTCGGATTTAAAAATAAAAAAGAATAACTTAACATTTTCGAAATACATTTTTTCGCTGAGAGTAAAAAGATGATTTTTAGTCTCAGCATGAAGCCGCAGCCAGGAGACGGAGGTCGGCTCAGACGAGCAGACTGGGAGAACGGCTACAGTATGTGACAAGCATCACCTTCAAGTCTCATGGAAGCAGCAACAATCTTTGTAGGTAACAAACGTTACATCAGACGGCAAGTCGAGGATCATCGAACTGCCCCGAAGATACAAGGACGTCCACCAACAGCTGCTTGAAGATGAAACATCTTATCTACTCTTTTGAGAACGTTTATCCAAAATATAACTTGTCCAAGAATAAGATATCATCCTTTATTGTTTATCATTTCCCAGTTAAACCCCTTGTGTTGTTTTTATTATTTATTTCTTGGCTGCTGAACAGATGATCTCTAATTGATTAATTGATTCACTAACGGACTCATTAGCCTTTTGATCCCACGGAGGAACAAACCCTCCTATGAAGGAATAAAAAGGGTGCGAACTCATTTTCACACATGTTTTATTTCCCTTTGCTAATGCAGACGTGTTTTGTCTCACAGTTAACAAGGTGTGATTGTGAGGACGACAGCTCAGAAAAAAAGACGCAAAAAAAAAAGGTGCAGATACAAATGAGGTGTTGATTGTGCAATTTACTTATCAGAATTCCCTTTTTTTTCTAACAAATATAAACACAGATCGTTTCCTCTGAGATAGAAGAAATCTGCAAGTAATTACCTCTAATTGTGCGTCCTTTGGACTGTGCGTGAGTGTGAATTTGAGTGTGCAACACTTCGCAGTTTAAACTCTCCTTTGTGTGTGTTTGCGCTTCAGGAAACATGTGTGTGCACGCCGGGCTATTTGTCCAGACTAGATAGCAGACGCCGGGCGAGGGGGAGAAGATGTAGTTGTAAATATTTAATATGGTCCATGCATGCTTTGGACTCGAGGCAGAAACGAACACCTGACTGTCGAAGCCGAGGAACGTCCAGCAGCGATTGGCCGGCAGACAGAAAAGGGATCGAAAAGGAAAAAGCAAAGGGGGAAATAAATCTGGAAAATTGCTCTTTCTCTCTGGATTTATTTAGTTTGAGGGACGGAGGCATAATGGTCCAATAAAGTGTGCAATAAAATGTGAAGAAAAGACTCGAGCAGTAAGGTGTAAAAGAAAGAGAATGACTGGCGGTGGCCGCTCTCGTAGGCGGGGAGGTAATAAGGCGGAGAGGAGGGAAACACCGGCGACGCCACCTGGGGATTCACACCCCGGGGACTCCTCCTCTAAAACCAAACATTACACAAGACACAGACCTGGTCGCAAAATTAACCAAAATGCATTTATTTAAAAACTGAAATAGTCAAATGGGACCTGAACTGCTGGGGAGGAAAGACTTGGTAGGAAGGCATCAGGCTGCAGGAGAGGTCGGACCTCCACTGGTGCAGCAGGAGTTTCACCATCAGGCGAGGATTCATCCACTGGAGGCGGGTCATCCACTGGAGGGGTTCATCCACTGGAGGGGTTCATCCACTGGAGGGGGTTCATCCACTGGAGGGGGGTCATCCACTGGAGGGGTTCATCCAGGCAGGTGTCTCACTACAGGTGCAGTCAATCACACCACCTTTTTCTATTTCTTAACAGTGCATCATCCCAGTACAGTAACAACGACAGTGCTGATCCCCAAAGATTCTCTCCATTAATCTCTGCAGCCCAAAGCGAGTGCAGGAAGCCGTCTTCATGTTGTCCTTTTCCCTGACTGGTGCTTGGTCGTATCCAGCAGCCGGGTCCACAGTGGAGAACCAGCGGGCGCCTAACAGGGTGTCAAGGGACCAATCTGGGGCAAAGTAAACGTCCTTGCAGGTGTTGCTGCTGTTGCTGTTCAACAGCCTGTTTTCCACAAATAGACGAAGGCTGACATCTTTATTCTGTAACAGCACAGATGCAACGTGACAAGGCTGCTTCATAGTTTCTGTCTTGTTGTTTTGGTGGAGTTGAACAATGTCTGTTAATGAGAAGATGTTATTGAGGGAATGATCAGGCTGCGAGGGAAAGTCCTGACTGACTGCAACATTCTTTCCGAGGGTTTTTCTGTCATCACGCTGAGACACATGAACTTCTGGTTCAGGACACCACAAGAAGTCGAAACATTTGTGATGAAAAACAAACCAAACGTCAACACAGCGAAAAAAAAAAGGCAACAGTTTCCATGAAACCGTACCAGCATAGCTACTAATTGTACCTCTGTGTCGACTTCATCCACAGAGATGTTCTTCATCTTTCTGAGCTGCGACTGCTGTCGAGAAACTAAAAAAAACAAAACACTTTCTGGTTTCTCTGTCTGAGCTTTTACTTCTGGAAGAGAATCTGTTTGTGGGAATATTTTCAAAAGGAATAAAGTTTAGATCCTCGGGTGGTCATAAGGATGAACGCTGTCCCCTCAAAGCAGAGGAAGACGTGTCAGAAACACAGAATCGATGATGATGATGGATGTGAAGTTGATTCCAGAGAGCCGGCGTTCCGATACGGCACATTGAGTGCTCAACCTGTCGGCCTCAGGCCTCCACCGCCACTGTACTCAGATCAAACTATGAACCAAGAATCTGTCTCTGCATTTCCTCTTTCCATCTTTTCAGAAACATCCGTCAGTGCGCCGTCAAATCGGAGAGAGAGAGCGAAGACCGAGCGCCCAAATGATGTCTAATGAAGTGCAGTGCTGCGTCATCCCTTTGGAAACGGGGAAGCAGCAGCAGCTTCATGCACGGGTTCATCATATGATATCATAACCAGGCCCACAGGAACGATCAGAGGGCCGATGTGTCAGCATGCGTCATTATTGGATTCTGTGTCTCCTCCATCAGGGTGAAGTCGGGGCGGATGATGGCGCTGTGATGTGAACAGTCCAGGATAAGGAGCATTATAATTAGCTTAAATGCTAATTTAGTATATCATCTTATTCTACGCTCTTACAAATATTCACCTATTATTTGAAACTGTAATAATTTTAATTTCCATGATCTGTTATCGATAAAATCCGCTGTCATTTTTAAACGTGTGTTTTTCGTCAGCGTGGGCACTAAGTGCTGTCTGCTCAGCTGATGTCTGGAACATCTTTCATCACTTTTTCCCCCTCGGGTGAAGCCTGGTCATGTCGTTCTCCACCTCTCCAGACCGTCTTTCCCCTCACGTTGCTGCGGCGGCGGGGCGTTTGGTAAAGATGTCTCCGCGCTCGGGTTACCGGGATCAAGAGAAACATTATCGCTCCCTCGCCCTCTCCTCTCCTTTCTTGTCCTGTCTCTCCATGAGCCTTTTCTTTCAGTCTCTCTGTAAATTGATATTGCTGATGTGATGTGATGTCATGATTTTTCTCCTTTTTTGCCTTCAGGGTTTCTTGTCTGAGCTGGCAGTTTTCTGTGTGTGTGTGAGTGTGTGTGTGTGTGTGTGTGTGTGTGTGTGTGTGTGTGTCCTATATCAAGTTGTCAGCCTCGGCCGTCCACCGTGCAGGATCGCTCCCCCATCTGTCTCCGTCTCTCCGACTCTGTTAATCCTGTCTTCTTTCTCCGCTCTCATCAGTTTTCAACACTGTGGCATTAATCTACTTCTACAACCACCAAACAGCAAAAATAAAAGCTTGTAGATCTGATTCCACGTCTGCAATGAAATAATTAGAAATCCACAGCGTATTTAAACCATCGTATGAAAGGAAAATAAATGTTCTTTATCAATGCACAAGGCAAAACTGGATCCA
>CAAKHC010015551.1:0-12598 GCA_901007825.1 Macroramphosus scolopax | reverse complement strand
GAGGCTGCAGACACACACACAGAGGCTGTAGACACACACACAGAGGCTGCAGACACACACACACACAGAGGCTGTAGACACACACACAGAGGCTGCAGATGTTGTAGAGTTATAGCACACACACACACACACACACACACACACACACAGTTGAACAGAGGCATACTGTAGTGTTGCCTATGGAACTTTATTTAATCAACATGAACAACTACAAAATGCAGTGTTTGAAACTAAGTAAAACACATTTACATAAGCGAACGTGGATATATTCAGCATATATAAACTGTTTTTGTATTTACATATAGCATATAGGACGTACACATACTTGTGTGAGCTTCTGTTCTTGAACGCAGCCCACAGCCCCACCAGTCAACTTCATGCTCCTTCTCTCGCAGGCTCTGAGGGAAGTCTGAAGCTCTTGAGTTCCCAATGGCATAGAACAGCTCTAAAAGAAAAGGCTTAGTTCTCGTCATCTGTTGTTGCGTTCTGGGCCAGGCTACAACAGCTACAGTAAAACCCGCTTCACTGATCAAAAATTACAAATCCGATGTCAGCGGCGGTGCAGTAGATCCAGCAGTCAGCCGACTACATCTCCCATGGTCCCACAGAGACTCCTCGCAGGGTCAGACTTGTCCTCCTTTGTTTCTGTGAAAGAGTCTGCAGGTAGAGAGCGTTAATCATCCTCACTTGGTACAGCTGTTGACAATGTTCTTAATTAGCAGTAGAAGATTAATGATGCAGATTAAGTGGCTGTAGGAATATACTCCGTCGTGTTGAGTGAATTTTATGGAAACAAGCGAGACTTATGACATCCAATCACAAAGGGGCCATACCATAAAATATATGCTCCTTTTATCATTTATTATTAGCATAAAAGATATGAAGACACAAAGATACATCTAAAACTTGAAAGAGCTGTAGAATGGTTGACTCTAATAGAAACAGTAATGATTATAGCATAGTTAGCTGCTAATGTTAGCTTGCTTTACAAGACTATGTGCATGCTAACAGTGTTAAAAGCTAATTGTTAGCACAATTTGTGTGTGATGGAATTTATGTGTGACATTGTTGCAGCTTTTTATGAGTAAATTTCATTTAACAGTGTAAATCCATGTTTTCGATCCCAGATTTCCCCGTTTCAAAAATATACACGTACCTAAGAAGTTTGCATTAATGTGACACCATTAACAAGAACTATACCCAGACCTCTTCAGATGATAAACATGAAATGAGGGTGAGAGTGGGCTGTCAGCTAAAAAGTCATCTCGTGCTTCTAATAAAGGATGAGAGGAGTTGAGCTACTGTGTGAAGTGGGCAGAGTGGAAATAGCTGATATGTGAAGCCAATGAAGAAAGAGGCTTAGCTAAGAATCTAAACACTCTGAACAGGGAAGACCAAAGAGAGACCAGGGGGGAGGAATGAGCACTCATGCAATCACAAGTGGACCAACTCCATGCTGCCTTTGTGAAGTTCTACCTAAAGACATGGGCAGCTGCCCACAGTGCCTCACAATTAATCTTTGAACAGGGTGGACATTGTTAATCTTAATCAGTCTCTTATCTCTGGTTCCAGATGAGGGGAATTAGTGGCCTTCACCTCCCTACTTTGCTTCTCCTCATGCATCGGCCATTTCTCCTCATTACTGTATTACAGGACCATGTGGCTCACCACGATACCGCAGCTAGCTCGTTAGCCTTATTCTCATTTGGCCTGATGAATGATATGTGCCCTTGGTGGCATCTGCAACTCAGCTGCATTGATGTCCCAGCTTGAAAGGCTCTTAAATTGCGGTCGAATTTTAACAGAGAGCTCATTGTTCTCTTCAGATACCCACAAGCATAAACACTTTCATGCATTTACGTATGGAAATAAATTTGTGCACACACGACTACATGCAGCAACCGTTTCACATTTACAGTGAAACACATAAACGGGATGCTCTCTGTTTCCTAATCACACTCATGAAAAACCCCAAAGCAATGTTTGCATTTGTAATTCATTAGGCGTTTCCCATAATCCACACCTGGGTTTACCTTTTAAATGGCATATTTGTACTTACATGTCTCATACTACCACTTTGGACCTCAAGATACAACAGTGAGTCACTTAACCATGAAAGAGCCGGTTTCTCTCCGGAGCTCTTCATCCAGCGGCGCCGGAGAAAATAGAACAAAAAATGAGGCACAATCTATACTGTTGAAGAGCGAAAGAGCAGAGGACCAGATCATTTGCATCTGGCACCTTCAATTAAAAGATAAAGCTAATTAATAAATTGTATCTTCCTGCAGCCATGAGCACGGTGATATACTGTAGTCTCACATGTTGAAAATCGCATATTGGTCAAATCTGATCTTTACATCGTTCCGTTCGCAACACAGTAACAGTAATCCCAGCACAGGGTCAAAACACACGAGATAAATAAGTCATGAAAAAGTGAGTGGAGAGAAAACAACTGCAAGAAAGAAGGACAATAGAAGAACCCTGAGTGAAAAAGATGAAAGCATGTTATCTATGAAAGGTTTTATCCCCTTTCCGTCTTTTCATTTAAAGATATAGCCCCGGTCTCGTCTCAAGAGGACGACGCTCTCAGCACGGAGCTGCACCATCTGATCGTGACTTCACTAATGTTATTTTTATGTAAATGTGTTTTTATTCCCTCATCTTCTTTTTCATGCCCAAATGAAACGTCTGCTGTACTGGCAGCGGCGTCCTCTCTGGTTCCGTGCAGGGACGTTACCAGATAGAAACACGTCTTAACACTTCTGAGCGTCGGCTTCCTCTCCGTGATACTGTAGAGGAGATAAGCTGGACGTGTTCTGAGTCAGGCAGTTGTGATGACAGAAGAGTGGAGACGGTGTTTTCTCTTCTGCCGAGGAATATTTTTGTGAACATCAAAACAAGGTGATTATAAAGACATGATACAAGTAGTGATTTTTGTTTGCTCTTGCTTTATTAATGAAGCTGTGTTACTTAATCATGCAAGTCAATTAATGAAGACATTGATAAATGAAAGCCAGGGAGCAGTTTATGCTGTTTGCCCTTATTCTAATTAGATTACAAGTTATAAGACAAGGCAAATGTATTTGTAGGGCATGTTTAACAGATCAAAGATTAATAAGAGGATTTATGAAACGCCATTATTAAAAAGATGCCGTTCAAATTTGGAACTAATAGTAAACAAATACAACTCTTTATTAATACACCCGTCAGTGAGTACCCCGAAAAAAAACACCATCATGACATATCTTGAGCGCTCCCTGTATGGTCTTTTGAAGGACCCAATTTTTCTTTTTTCGGCAACTAAAGACACTCACCCCTCTGAGTGCTGCTGCTCAAAACACTAGAAAAGCATGAAAAACAACAAGGAACCACTCTTGTACTGGCACCGTTATTGCTAATGTTGATATCCCTTTTGAACATTCGAAGTCCTTTAACACCCTTCTTTCTAATTAAGTTGGCAGGATGCGTCGCATTCACACCCAGTAGACTTTTATACTGAAAGAAGCGTTTCCGAGGGAAGCGTGTGATTATGTGAAGTCACTCGAGGTGTGAAACTGGAGAAGCTAAACATGTAGAGGTCATAACAAAAAGCGGAGGTGATGATGGATCAGAGCTGGAGGCGATGTTGTTGTCACACACCGAAACGATGTTAAATCACAAATAACATGTTTTCTATTTTAAGAGGGATAAAAGCACCCTTTTCATTTATATAATCACGACGTGTTAACAATGTGCCCGACATCTTTTATAGGACAGAGGGGACACAAAGATATGATGGACCACTCCAAAAGACTTTTTTTTCTTCTGACCTCCATATAAAACAAAGATAGAAAATCCAACCGGCTCAGTAATTAAAATGTCATTAATTTGTGGAGTCTTATCAGACCTCACAGACAGCTCTTAATGTAGGCCTGCGAGGAAGATAGAGCCCACATGCTGCCACTGGAACATCAGCTATCTCAATAATGGGATATATGTGGTTGCAACAGTCTGCGCGCTGTTTTCACAATTAGCCGACGACATTTCATACGTGTAATATGAGGTTTGGTTTGCAGGAATGGTCGCCTCGTGCAAACATCTCATTAAAAAGTCAATTAGGTTTCAAGATCGCCTGCTTTCATGATTCATAAACATTCCCTTCACATCACAGTCCCTTGTTCACCCATGAACCAGGATGAGCAACAACAGCAGTGAACGCACCCGCATACATATGAATCTCTGATCAGATACATACTAAGTGGATCAGGGCAGCATGTTGATATTCCTCAACATCAGAAGTGGAACTCTTTTTTCTTCTTAATGCATCTTCGTTTATAATATAAATCTGCCGCAACCTTTACTTTGATTCATTTGGAGGAGTTTATGTCTTTTTCAGACACTAACACATTCATGGTTTGAATCTGTTCAGACCACCGTGCAGTCGTTTTCAGGTTAAAGTATAATTCAGGTATTTTGACACTTTTTCCTTAGTTTTATATCTTAATATTTGATAGGCACAAAGAAAATATATCATCAGTTTAATACTGGAGTGGGAAAGCTTTAACTTTAAACCGCAGCAGCGGGGCATTTGTTCATGTCAGACTACGAGTCTTTGCCGCTGACAGACTTCTATTGTTATAATAAGTGACTGACAACGTTATGGCAAGAATGCCTGCTGATAAAGACGTTTCTGACATGTAGCCTAACAGGAGTCTCGATCAAGGAGGAACCTCGCTCTGAACACCTGCCACGCTTCCAGTTGTACTGAAAGTGTGGCAGGATAACTTTAAAAAGTGACTATCTATCTATCTATCTATCTATCTATCTATCTATCTATCTATCTATCTATCTATCTATCTATCTATCTATCTATCTATCTATTCTCGAGGCGGCTGCAGGTTGTAACGTTCTTGCTTAGTATTGGACCAATTACTGGCCTTCTGGGGCCTTCATGTGTGGGGTTTGCATGTTCTCCATGTGCCTGCATGGATATTCCCAAGGTGCTCCGCCTTCTTACCACAAACCAGGTGTGAGCGGCTCCCCACAACTCTGTAGAGGAACGGCAGCACATGCATAAGTAAAATGCCTTTCTGCATTTAAACCACAGACGATGAGACGTTCTCTTTTTCTAGTTTCTGCACTGAGTGAGATAAAAATATCTGTGCATCTGTGTAGTTGTATAATATCACAAATTCAAAGGACAAACAAAGCAACAGTAGAAACACAGGAGTTAACTGACTGGATGTGTTGTCGTCATCCTGGAAAGAACAACATGGAGACCAAAGACTGGATTCATCTTCAGATCAGAAAACAACTAAAATCAACATGAATGACAGCCACTACAGTCTTTGCTTGTATTAAATGTTTTATTCACTTCATCTTGTACCAGTTAGCATTCACTTTTGTTGCGCATTACAGCAAACAACAGGGACGTTTCAGACTCCCTTGATGTAACACAACAACGAAAGCTGTAAAAAAAACAAAAAAAACGGAATTCATTAGAATTAATTTCTTGCTCTGAAGTGTGAGCACATCTCGTTACGTGTTCATATACTGAACCCTCAAATGAATAATCTGGGGCAGCATCTCAGTGTGTTATGTCTATGCTGGAGGAGTCAGCAGGTTATCATTTCCATTCAACATGAAGTAGTGTGCCCTTTATGTAGCAAAGTGGAGAGAAAGGTCGTGGAGGTCATCCACCGCTACACCACTTACAGAATGAGCGGCGGCTAAGTTTTCTCCGTAGGGTGGCTGGTCTGAGCCGCTGCTGCTACATAATGCAAAGCAACAGGCTCATGCATTTTCTGTGCTCCATCATATATATATATACGCAGCTCCTTCACACTCCGGTGTCTCACCATCGCCTCTTGAGGAACAAAGCGGTATGAGACTGTCTGAGGCTGGCTTGTTGGCATCCCTACAAGTTATACCTTTAATCATGGTTGAGTCTCCAACTCTTCCAAAGTTTCTTGTCAAAAACAAATCGTTGATTGGCAGAATGAATGGTGAATGTAGGCTGCCTTCTCATGTTCTTTAAACCCTTTTGTAAGAACACATACATGAAAAAAAAAAAACTGCACATTTTATCCATTATCAACATTAAAGGAATTATTTGGAAGTAAAACTCTACTTGTGACTACATGGCCCTCAATCACTGATCACACAGACACCACAGATAAAACAAAACACTGACAGCTTCATTAACAGTAATGTTTACTGTGCTTGTTAGCTGTAAACAAATGTTATCTGTTAAATATGAGCAGGTTTGATCCAACAGGGGGATACAAAGCATCACAATAATTGCTTTGGCTGTGATTTTGGTACAGGATTATCACTGTTAATTACATCCCTAAATCAGACATGTTCATGTAGAATTCAGTGAGAACTTAAGTCCGAAGAAAACCGTTAGATAATCGATATTGTTTGACCAATAAGCTGTCTGATGAATCTCCTCTAAACATCCTTCCTCGTCCGTTTGACCCCCTGTAAATATTTAGCCGCTCATGCTTGAACTGGGTCCTACTGCGAAGCACATCTGGCTGAAAGCGTTCCACATAGGACTCAGAGGACCGATCAATCAGGCTGAGCAAAGACCGACTGCAGCCAAAGCAGCTCACCTGCCCTTGCTGAACAACTGGCAGCATCGTTCCCGGGGATGTTTGAGCCTGAAGCCAACCAAAAGGGGCAGTGGTAGGTAGCCTGACCCGAGCAGATGAGAGCACAATCAGGGGACAGCTGCAGGGGACAGATGCCACCATTTGGAGAGTAATAGAGGATTGCAACAGTCTGTGTTATTATGCCGGGTTGTTGTAGAAGCCCTTACTGGAATCACCGCTCATGCAGCAATCACACATTGTTTTCAAGCTCAGACAATGCAGACCCACTTATTCTGACCCTACAGACTGCTATAGTAACACACTTATCTTGTCTAGTTTCTATTAGGTTGACCGAGAGACATTGTTCTGGTGTTTTCAGTGCTGTAACTTTTTACTGTGCACAAGTCATTGTGCTGTTTTTCACAAGAAACGTATGCACATAATGGACAAACAATTGTCCAAAATCACTTTCGATTCCCTACATATTCCATATGCATTCTATTATTCAACAAACTTTTATATTAATAACCAATATGATGCATATTTCTCGGCACACTTCTCAGTGTGTAGTTATTACGTAGTTTATAAAGACCCTCCGTAACCGTTGTAGGCGTGTCACCATGGCCAATTATTTTGCTGTTTAAGCCGTCAGTGCAGAATTGCATTGTGTCGAGATATTTGTGAAGCATCTGGTCCTTGTGTACTTTAACATTTCCCAAATAGTAGTCATGTGTTGTTGGTTTCATACTAAGACTCTGAATACTGAATAGCATGTTAGTGCTGAATTTTTATGGAAATGAGCGTCTCTTTTAATAAACAGAGAGTAAACATGCAAACAGATGCCACCGTGATGATCCACACAAAGGTGTGTTATTGTAGCCACCAGGCTGCTAGCTGATGTGTTCATCTGCAGAATTAAAAATGTAATAACGTGACGGTTTAACAAAACAGCCTTTGGTCCAAAATCCACAATCTGTGTTGTTTAGTGAGACGTATTAAAATGACACCGTTAGCAGACAGATGTTATAGAACAGCGTGTCTCACATCAGAGAGGATGACGTTGGATATTATCATCATGTTTCCTGTTTGGCTGCAACTTTTCTCTCATTTTGATCCCTGGAGGATTTAAATATTTTCTTTCTCTCAAACAACCCTTAAAATCAGTCTGAATCTGCAGTTCTCATCATCACTCAGGACGAGGGGATGCTCATCACATAGTTGATTAACTGTCATATCCCATCTGCACTGGCAGAAGTGGCGCTGCATCACGAGTTGAAACCCCTCATTAGTGTTTCAGTGCGCTCTGATTGCTGATTGACCAGACTGAGATTGCTTGCACCAAAGCTATTTCCTCTTCCCAGTCAACTCCTATCCTATATTTTCTTCTTTATTACCTCCTGTCTTATGTTTCTTAGGTGTGGTTCGGCTCAGTCCTGATGTCTTTTCTTTCAGGTCCGCTTGCTCCTAAAAACATCCTCTTCTCATGCAATCCCAGTGGGTTACAGAAACATTTAACATTTACACAGACTCAGCCACAGTTAAACACAATGGAGTGTAAAGGGGATGGAAGACTAAACTTTTATTGAATCTCCCACTAAACTCAATATAACTTCTAACTGAAGATTATAACATACCTTCGTCTGTGGGTTAAAAATAAAAATGTAATTCTCTAATGTTTTCAGGATCCCATTCGCCACCTCGGTGGATATTGTAATCTACCTGCCGTTATAACCATTAACCGGCAATCAGCTTTACATTTCCATCAGGGGATGAGGACCATATCTCCCGTCTGTATGTCGCAGTTTCTCTGCACTCAATTTCAGTGGTGAATATTATTCATGCACGGAAACATGGATCACTGCAGAGATGAGATCAGTGCTTATTCCTTTTCATTTTCTCTTCATGTCTTTTTCTCCTTCCTGACGTGGATTTCACATCACAATTTTTTCACTTTTGATAAAGCCACTGAGACGCTTCTGCTGTTTTGGCATTAAGTTTTAACGACATGCAGAATTCACGGGCAGATAAGAGACGGCGGTTTGGTTTGAAAGACTCTCTGAAGTGTAACACTGCACCCAAATGGCTCATTGGGCTTTCATGCCAATTTGGTATGAACTCTGCCATCTTAAAATGTAAATAAAAAAGCTTATGCAAATGGCAAAAGGATTTAGATTTCTGCAAGGGGTTTAAATGTTTGTTTACTCACAGGACTCCCAGGGAGGATATGTATCTTTATTTATGTGAAGCTCTTGGTGAAACATAAATATGGATTTAACGTTGGTTTACTTTTTCGTTTGATGACAGTTTTTTATTATCTTTCTGGACATGACATATTTTGAGGAAACAAGCGGTAAAATTCTGTTATAAACATTATTCACAGAATTACCTGAACCATTATAAATCACCCAATTCATCAAATAACAAAATATGGAAATGTAATACAATTCAACCTGCATAATAGCACAAGTGCAAGAAATGTGAAATAAACAGACTAGTTTGTCTTTAAAGGCAAATGTAAGTCTGCAATGTTTTCACAAACTAAATTCACAAGTTTGACTTTCGGACTATTTATTACAAAACCACTCTAATTCAGGAACACCCTCAGCTTTTTAAAAACATCAATTTGGTTATAAAACTGAACATTACCTTGTCATTAGTATGCTTATTTATTCAGGGTAACAGCTATGATGATGCATTAACTTCAGTTTTAAGATTTGGTTCAATTTGAATTTGAAATGTCCTTAAAATATGGTAATTTAAGATAAATACTGAAAAACTGATCGATGAAGAAGCCGCCGCATCCATCGCAGTGACCGAGGGATTCAATCAGCGGCCAGTTAAAATGTCCTTCAGGTTCTGATCATGAAGGAGATAGTTTGTTTACCCTCTAGATAACAACATCACTCATCAGATATCCCACCAGGGAGCCGGCGTTCAGCTGTGTTAGAGGACGAGGATGCTACACATGGTACATTCACCATCGAGACCTTCCTCAGTCAGTTCACAGAGATTACCTGTAGTTCACACAAACTGTGTTTCTGCTCGTCATTGTTATGCACAAAACACTGGCTCAGATTATTGCACAAACACACAACAACACACAGAAATGCAGATGCGTTTGAATTTAAATAATATTAATTATTTGGGTCCGTCAGTGTGTTACAAGTGAACCAGTGACTGCAATATGTTTGGGATGTAAGATCTCATTAAAGATTCTAATTACACCTGACTGTCTTTGAAAATGTTGAGCATGAAATAGATTTGAATTGTGATGAGAACATTAACATCGGTGGACACAGAGGAGTTTTAATTCCACTGCTGACAATATGAAAATACAACAGCAAGAGCTGCATAGTCAATATTGTGAAAATACTAACTGAGTAAGTTACTGACTTGTGACACCTGCCGCCAGTGGGAGAAGACATCCAGGGAAAGAGAGTTAAGTGAACTCACTGAGTATAGGCGTAGTCCTCTGGTACAGCCGCGGCTCCATCGTGCTACAGTGACTCACTGTCACCTCTTTGGGTATGAAGAAGTATTATAAGACATGAGAAATGATCCCTTTAATATTTAGAACCTTATAAACAACAAACAATACCAAGTCTATAGAATCACCTCCAGTGAAACGGTGCATCGTATTATCGGTCTTATGATGATGGTGTCTCTGACACTTTGACCACTGTTTGTATAGTTTATTATCTGTATTACAGATACAGATACTTCTGTTGGTTTACATTTTTGTGACAGAGGTCAGCTCAAAATCTAAATGATGCAAGACCAAAATATTGTTACAAAATTGTTGCAGTAAAATGCTCCAGGCTAAACCGCAGATCACTGCAGATACAAGTATCCACAGCACATTATTACTGCCCTGAGGGATTTTGTTTGGGTTATTTGAGTCTAATTGGGTCCGTGGAGGGTCTGCAGAAGCATGCATATTTATAACACCAGTTGATGACGTTACTTACACATTGTCTTGTCTTTACAAGCCTACAGGATCAACAAAGGATGAGGGACGTTATCGTTTTTTTTTCTAAAATGGTCACTTGTAGTATTCAAAAATCACTAATGGACAAGCAGTTGATCCGTGTGTGTGTTTGCCTTGAAAGTGCTTTTCTACGTAGGAGGACAGATTGACAGCGAGATGCAAAAAAATAATTAGATTTTCGAGTTCTCTTATGTTAACCCATTCACATCAATATAATACACACACTGCTTCTGACATCGAGCAAGAAACTCTGCGTAACGACGCAGGTTTGCAGCTTGGCCGAGCCATCTATTCCGGTTTGAGATCATGGGCTTCTCATTTGAAGGAGACTATACTGGCCATCGCGAGTTTCCCATTGGCAAGGATCGGAGTCTGACTCTGAAGCTTTCACTGTGTTCACAAAGTACTGAGGAGTATAGACTCCTAAAGAGATAACCCTCACAGGCCCTGGACTTTCACGTTCATCTTGACATGGACTAGAGCTCATGTATCTTTCATACATTCTGCTGCAAAGTTCTTGTTACCTCTAATGACTTCATCTCCAGACGTGTCTCATCTATCTCAGTTTATCTTGAAGCAGGAAGCTCTTTTGGCTCTTCCTTCTCTTCTCGGACTATTTCCTTCACAAGAGTCTGTCAAGGTTCTGACCTCGACAGACTCTTTTCCAGTTGTGGGATTTAATGCAATCATTATAACAAATAACTGCTTCTATGTAGAGTGGGGGTGTTAAGAAATATATGAAACTGCTGTACTAGCTAATTAGGACAATTCAGTTTTTACTAGTGAACTCAAGTCGATCCAATGCAATATTATATCTTCCTTATCTGTGAAAGACAAAGAGGAAGATTAGTACACATGAGCTGCTTATCATCAAGCATAAGCTGATGAAGTACTGACGCTGAAAAGAGTACATAATGAATTAAAGTACACGATGGAATTCATTATGACTGGAAAGAACTTCCCTAGACTGCAACTGGATAAGGAATATTTTGAAGCTGGTGTTGTGCTCTCAGCCTCTTTCCATAATTACTATGGCGTCTACATGACATCTGACATCTTGGGGGGACAGTCATAAACCAAGAGAAAGATGCTGAAATACACTCAGGAGAACTGCAATACTAGCTGTACTTATTCTCTGAGTTTGGCAGTATGAATGACCCCTCGCACATAATACATTGGAAGTGTTTGATCCGGTATAAACACAATATTATTGAAGTTCCGACTGTAAAAGGTTAAAGCATTTGTTTTACAGAGACATTCTGCCTTTTCAAGTATAAGCAGGCCTGATTTGTTTAATACTGGTTAAATTATGACAAGCGAAACCCAACCGCTCGGCTCGTCTTTGCTCCTTCACACTGCGTTTGTAGGGAGCCGACACACATACAGCCACAGTGGGAAATAATGACTTATCTAGGGGACATCAGAGAAAGCATGTAGTGTAAATTGGCTTGCAGTGCATGGTGAAAATAATGCATAAACTGACTGGAAGCGCAGATTCTATCCAAGATGTCCTTGCTCTTTACTGAACCGGGTTTTCTTCATGTGCTCGGCTGAGTTGTGTTCTGCTTTATCACATCATCACTTTGACATTCTACTGCAGAATAAATATTCGGGATTACCTCAATAATAAATGACAAGAGTTGGTTTGATGCTCTCTGAAGCCTTTTTTAGTGGTAATTTATGTCCCATTTGAATGTTCCATAGGTACAGAACCCAAAATAACATTCGCAACAGTTTTCATTAGAGAGGTGAACATGCGGCGCACACAAGATTGGCCCAGTTCTGCCAAAAACTCCCCAAAGACTACACAAACAAGATAACCAGAGATATCACAAGGCGCTTGAAATTCATTTGCCCTCAATACTCATTGTGACAAACAGAGCGGCATGAAGACAAATTTAGTCCATATGATAAGTGACACTAAATATAGCTGAGCAACGGGGGGGTGATGCAATGTTCTAGATTTAAAATGCTCAGACTTTGAAACGATGGAAATTGTCATTAGGGTGTTTTTGTCAAGTTGCGTAAAAAAGGC
>CAAKHC010015550.1:0-18932 GCA_901007825.1 Macroramphosus scolopax | reverse complement strand
GACCTACCAGCAGCACGTCCTACGGCACCAGGTAAACACACACACACACACACACACACACACACACACACACACACACACACTACTGCTGTCTGTTAGCTTGTCTGCCGTGTTAGCCGTGCTAACTGATGCTCCGTCCTCAGATCACCAGCGCCCTCGACATGGAGGCGGTCACGTTTAAGAAGCTGGTCAAAGGCCACGCCTACTCCGTCACTGGACTCAGACAGGTGAGGAGAGGTCACCCAAACACTGACCTCAGATTGACCTCCATCAAGCCTTTGTGTGCTTCCTGCAGGTGGAGTATCGCGGCCGCCAGGAGCGTCTGATCCGGATCAGGAACCCGTGGGGTCAGGTGGAGTGGACCGGCGCCTGGAGCGACAGGTCAGCGCCCCATTTTATACTTGAACACTATTCATGTCCTCATTCTTTAATCATCTCCGACAATCATCTCTGCCGTCGTCAGCTCCTCAGAGTGGAACGCCGTCGACCCCGCAGACAAACACGAGATGCTTTGTGAGATGGAGGACGGAGAGTTCTGGTAGGTTTGGATTCATCTCAGTTTGATTTTAAAGGACGTGTCAGAAGTGACGTGTGTCTGTGTCCACGTCAGGATGTCTTTCCAGGAGTTTCTGCGTCAGTTCTCCAGGCTGGAGATCTGTAATCTAACACCGGATGTTCTAAGCCAGGACGCCGCCAGCTGTTGGACCACCGTGAAGTTTGACGGCAGTTGGAGGAGAGGAAGCACCGCCGGAGGGTGCAGGAACCATCCAAGTGAGTTGTCAGTTCTCCTGTTTCAGCAGCAAACCATAGAAGAAGAAGAGAGCATCATTAGCTTTGTTAGCTGTTCTGAAATGAAACATTAATGTTCCGGCAGCTTCACAGGGCGTCGCTGCGTCATTTACACAAACAGGAAGTGATGTCAGCTTCTACTTCACTGCCTCATAAACAGGAAGCAAAATGTCTCCTGATGCTTTTCAAACATATTTTTTTGTTCCCGTGATGACAAACACGCCGCGGGCTGAACGTTGCATGTTCATATTCTCGGGGGCTGAATGTGTCTCATGTCCCATGATGCTCTTGGCAGACACGTTCTGGATCAACCCTCAGTACAAGGTCGTCCTGCTGGAGGAGGACGACGACCCCGAGGATGAGGAGCCCGCCTGCAGTTTTCTGGTGGCTCTGATGCAGAAGGACCGCCGCCGCTACCGCCGCCACGGCCAGGATATGCACACCATCGGCTTCGCAATCTACCAGGTCAGATGTCAAAGGTCAATTCAATAAAGTGCCTCATCGTCAGTGGAACACAGGGCACCTTAACAATCACCCACAATGCCCATAGCAACCACATAGCAACGGCATAACAGCACCTTAATAAGACGCCACCATCACCCGGCAAACATTCCCGACACCCTAGTAACGATCTCAGACACCGTAGCAACCATCATTGACATACTTGTTACCATAACCGACACCTTTGCAACCCGCCCAGACGCTCGCATCTCAACGCCCACATCGTAATGCCGCGGTGACGATGAAGCTTCAGCCTCGCCACCGGTCTGTGTGAGCTTCGCCTCGTTAACGATCAGTCTGAGTGGTTTCAACTTCCTGTTCTCTGTTTTCTCTCTTTCACAGATTCCTGACGAGGTGAGTGAGTCGGCCTGCGGAACAATGAAAGCGTTGGACTTCACATGTATCTTCTAAACGTGATCTGTTCGGCAGTACCGAGGCTGTCCGAGCGTCCACATGAAGAAGGATTTCTTCCTACGTCACTCCTCCTGCGCTCGCTCCGAGACCTTCATCAACCTGCGAGAGGTGAGCGCCAGGCTCCGCCTCCCGCCGGGCGAGTACCTGGTCGTCCCGTCCACATTCGAACCTTCGAAGGAATCAGACTTTGTCCTGCGAGTTTTCACAGAGAAACAGTCGCAGACGGAGTAAGTGTGTCAGCTAAACATTCTGCTGCAGTAAATGAACGTTCGCAGTCGTGACGGTTCGACTCTCTGCAGGGAGATGGACGACGAGGTCGTCGCCACCTTTGATGACGAGGTGAGTAACGTCTTTCTTCCTTCAAAGTCATTGTGTTGTGACGACCTTTGACCTTCTTCTTCGCTGCAGGAGGACCTCCCAGAGAGCGACATCGACGATTCCTTCAGGTCCATGTTCGCTCAGCTAGCCGGAGACGTGAGTTCATTATAACATATATGACATTTAGAAACATTTTCAAGTTGAATATAAATATATTGAATCTAAACATCCTCCCGTCAGGACACGGAGATCTCAGTGAGAGAACTCAGGAGCCTCCTGAACCGGGTGGTGTCCAAACGTGAGTGATAGTACTACAGGCACGTCTGCAGGACATGTACTGTATTGAATAAGGGTCAGTTTCTTCTTCTGTGGTTTTTGTCTGTGCAGACAGAGACCTGCAGACGGACGGTTTCAGCACGGAGTCCTGCAGAGCGATGGTCAGCCTGATGGATGTATCCTCCCTCCGCTGTGGACGTAGCATAACCAGCCAGCCTGACGTAACCAGCTGGACCTAGCCTGCCTGATGTAGCGTAGCCAGCGTGATGTAGCATAGCCAGCCTGACGTAGCCTAGCCAGCGTGATGTAGCATAGCCAGCGTGATGTAGCCTAGCCAGCGTGATGTAGCATAACCAGCCTGACGTAGCCTAGCCAGCGTGATGTAGCATAGCCAGCGTGATGTAGCATAACCAGCGTGATGTAGCCTAGCCAGCGTGATGTAGCATAACCAGCCTGACGTAGCCTAGCCAGCCTGACGTAGCGTAGCCAGCCTGACGTAGCTGTCAGACTGACACTTATGGCTGAACGCCTAGCGGCGGTTTGGACTTTGACTTCAGACATCTCAGAAGGACGGCAGCGCTCGACTCGGCCTGCTGGAGTTTCAGATTCTGTGGAACAAGATCAGGAAGTGGCTGGTGAGTTCTTGAACGCCAACGCGTGAAGAAGGTCACATTTACATGAGAAGGAGGCGAACACGACCGGGTCTGAGCCGAACTTTCAGGCGCCACATCGCAGTTCTTCGCAAAAACACCGTTCATCTTCCTGATGTTCATGTTCGGGCGTGGCGGCAGACATGTATCGCCGTCCGCCGCCATCATAGTCCAGAGGGTTTCAAAGTGGCATCGAACGAAATAAAAAGAATATTCCATCATTTATCAACAGCTGATAAATGTCACGCAACGTCTCCCGATCATCACCTAATGAAGGGGGGGGGCAGGGCCACCACCCGGACCCTCCTGGTGGGGGTGAATGTGTCACCTCGTTAGGACCAGACGGGAAGTCTAGTTTGTGATCTCATTAGCGTCTCGCTGGCTGCTGACACACGTTCAGCTGACGTGTCTCTGACGTGACGTTTGTTTTGACCCTGCAGGGAATCTTCAGAGAGTTTGATCTGGACCGGTCCGGCTATATGAGCGCCTACGAGATGCGCCTGGCGCTAGAAAATGGCGGTAAGTCCCCTCAGACCAGCTGTCTCTCTTTGATGACATCACAAACTGTGACTGGACTGACCTCTGACCTCCGCTGCAGGATTCAAGCTGAACAACAAGCTTCATCAGATGTTGGTGGCTCGTTACGCCGACAACGAGATGATCGACTTCGACAACTTCACCTGCTGTCTGGTCAAACTGGAGGCCATGTTCAGTTCAGTACACACACACACACACACACACACACACACACACACACAGACAGACAGACAGACAGACAGACAGACAGACAGACAGACAGACAGACAGACACAGACACACACACACACACACACACACAGACGCACAAAGACGCACAGACAGACACATGAGAAGGTCAGAGGTCATTAACAACAACTTGTCCTGCCCCTCTGAATCAACCAGCAGAGTAAAGTGACGCCGTGTGTTAGTGGAGTTTTTTCCAGATGGTCTGTTCAGTTTGTTGCAGGTCATCAGAACCTCACCTGCACCAGGATCCAAACGTATACGTCAGGTATCACTGTTACCAGCACCTCTAACGGTTCCCCTGGTGTTTGTGTGTCACAGAGGGCTTCCAGCAGCTGGACCAGGATGGGACTGGAACCGCAGAGATGAACATCATCGAGGTACGAAATATCAAGAACCGGAAACGGGTTTCATAGGGTGTAATCATAGAGGTTAATATGAGGTTCCAGGTACAGATTCTCAATCCTGGTTCTGACCTGATCCTGGTTCTGAATTGATTCAGGATCCTGATTCAGGGTCCTGGTTCTGACCTGATCCAGGATCCTGGTTCATGTAAACAGACCAGGTTGTGCTGAATGACTCCTGACTGATTGCGGTGGTTCTGCTCATGACCCGGGTTAGTTGAACAACAGTTCTGGTCCGCGGCGGCTGACGGATCTCGTGTGTGTTCTGTCCTCAGTGGCTCTGTATGACCATGTGTGGATGAAGCCGTAGAAGTTTCAAGACTTCCTGTTGGAGTCGACTGGCGCCAACAGGAAGAACAGCCGCCAGGCGAGCATCAGCTGACGACTGCAGTATCATATGTACTTGTATGCAGTACCAATGTGTACTTACGGCATCATTAAAGTCTTTCAACATTACGCCATCGCTGTGGAGATTCATGTTTAACACATTGCGTCTAAACAGTCACATGATCTGACTGCGGCTCTTTCATAAGCCAGTTTTCTGGGGAGCAACAGGAAGTCCTGATTTTATTCTGAAAAGTCAACAGGAAGTTGAAACTGTTTCAACGACCAACAACAATAAGGAGACGTCGTGGCTCTGATTCGGACAGCAGCTCTGAAATAATACTGTTGAGTGAAAAGTTGAAAATGCCAAAAAAAAGATTTCTGTTTCCGTGTGTGAGTGAGATTGTGTGTGTGAGTGTGTGTTTCCGTGTGTGAGTGAGTGTCTCGGTCTGTGAGTGTGTGAGAGTTCACCCATGAAGATGCTGAATGAAGTGTTTTATTGTGAACTCGTCCTTTAAACACTAAACCTGACTAGAGTTCACCTGGCAGAGATGACATCACACCAGTGCCACTGAGGGTGGATACAGAATCACACTTGACAGTTTATTGGTTTCCATGGCGACAGTGGGAGACACATATACTTGATTATATGTCTGTCATGTGTGGGTGGCTGGAAGGTTGTTATTTCTGCATGGATTATTTCAGACCTTTTTAATAGAATATTTTCCAAAATGTCATTTTATTTATTTCAGTGTCCCGTTTTCAGTGTGATTGAGTCGGAATGTGTTTATGAAGAGTTAAATAATAATAAAATGTTAAATACACAAGTGTAAAACAACAATATATTTAACAGATTTTTCTTCATGTGATTCTGATCATATGTGAAGAAACAGAATAAACAGCTGATTACATCGAATTTATTATTCAACATTAACATGTGAATGGTCACCCGGCTCCTATAGTCCAGATGAAAGGCAGATGTTACTGCAGCAGTGTTGGTCCGTCAGTCTGCTCAGACCTTCTGGGGATCCCGTCCGTCCAGCGGGCCCAGGAGTACGGCATGGGCCTCCAGCAGCGTGGTGTCCGTGTTGGCCCCCAGGAAGCGGGCAGTGAGCTCCAGGTCCTGCAGCCGCAGACGGACTCTGCTGCCCCGCTGCAGCTTCTCTCCGTCAGCCGGCCGTCGGCACACGCAGTGAAACTTCCCTCCGAAGTCGATGTACAGGTCGTCCTGAACCACGTGGAAGATCCTCCCGACCACCACCTTGTCTTTGGACGGTCCCATCTGCATCAGTTGGGACCGGCGGAGCAGCGAGGCGAAGCTCTCCTCCTGCCCAGAGGAGGAGCCGGTATTCCCGATAACAGCGCCCTCCGCCTCCCGCCGGAGTTCTGACTGCAGGTCAAAGGCTGCAGCGAAGCCAGATTTAGGTTTGTCCGCGACCAGCTGGTCGCCGCCGGCGGCCCCGCTGGAGCCAACGGAGCTTCCGAAGAGCCTAGAGAAGGTTAACCGGACCCCGCACCTGGAGCGGGACACCACTTTCCATAAGGCCGCCATATTGTTCCGTAACACCAGATGTAAATCACCACCTGACGTGTTACGTCACCGAACAACGGAAACCTCCTCCAGTAACGTCATAATGAACCGTTCACAGCGCCACCTGGCGGCTCCGGGGAGCGTTTATATTCCTTATCAACCCTTCCTACTTTAGGCGTTGTCACTAGTCTTGATTTGCATTTATTTATCAAATATTAAAAACACATTTGTGGATATTTGAAGTTGTATTTTACTGTCCATACTGTCCCTTAAACTAACTAGAAGAAATAACGTAACTACGGACAACAGGACGAGTGGATAATGACCGGAAGGACATAAGAGAAGAACAAAACCGGAAGTTGGTGGGTCTGTGAAAAAGAAGAAGGAGGAAGAAGTCCAGCGCATGCGCACCATGGAGCAGGAAGAAGCTAACATGGAGGTGTTTGTTTGTGCTCCAGGTTCGTCCAGGTTTTCCAACGCGGTGTTTCCAGGCGGGTCTGTGGTCCGAGATGTTCTAGACCGGTTTGTCCAACAACAGGTGAGCGTTCATATCAGCTTGAGACCCGAAAACTACCCTGGTTCAAATGTTTCTGTACTTTTTGCCGACGTGCTAATGAGCAGGTTGGTTGCTTTAGCCAATCGTTTAGCGGTTTAAAACAGCCTCGAGCTGTCTGATGTTGTAAGAATTAATCTGAGAGTTTAATCTTAAAGAGTTGCTGCAGGTGAACATGTTTAACATCCGTCTGTGAGGGATTTTTGACAAAAACTGAAATAATTATTATTCCGGGGGTAAGAGTGGGATCAGGAACCCAAACAAAAACCAGAAGGCCAACTGATCAATCTGGAATCAATAATCCGGTTTTATCCCATCAACACGTAGAGAAATGTCTCTTTCATCTGTTGCATCATCTCCAACCTCAGAACCCGACAGTTATAGTTTCCGGTCCCATCAGAACTCGTTTCTTCCCAACATGATGCAGATAATCGCTAACGTGTTCCGCCACGTTGTCTCCTCACGGAACCAAAGCTCAAACCCCAGCTCTTCAGGTCCCGACGAAACCTGGGATGACTCCCGGATCAGAGGACTCAGAAGACCCTGGTCCAGACTTCCTGACTTCTCTCTCAAATTGTCACCTGTGTATCTTCAGTGTTTGTACGCGGTCCTGCGGGCTCATGTCCTTGTATCGGCTTTTACATGAGCGATGTTGATTAGGAACATCTGGATTAATAATGTGATGTTTATTTTGTCTTCAGGAAGTTTCTAAGCAGGATTTCTACGTCAGCAGAGACGGGCGGCGTGCAGCGCCGGACGGTCCTTTACAACATGGAGCCGTCTATCACCTGGAGCCCCGCCTCTGCGGGGGGAAGGGAGGTCTGTATATTTATAATTGCTCCGTGTGAGGCTGGGGTTAAGAGTTCAGTCGTCACAGTTACAATCCGTGTCTATGACATCACAAGCGGTGTAACAGAATGTCGCGTGCGTGTGTTTCAGGGTTCGGCTCCATGCTGCGAGCTCTCGGCGCTCAAATCGAGAAGACAACAAACCGCGAAGCCTGCAGAGATCTGAGCGGCCGCCGCCTGCGTGACGTCAACCACGAGAAAGAGTGAGTCGCTGACGTCAGCTGACATCAGACGCGGGTCTGCAGCTCCTCGCCACACTCGCCGTTTTAGTTCCTATTTGTCACTTCTACTTTGTTATTAACCTTCCATAAGCCGGCCGCGCTCCAATCCACTGACACGCCATGCCCGGTTCACTGGACTGGCATCCAGTTCTATGTGCCATCATCTGCCATGTTGGATTTTTGCTCGTTAAACACGTGGAAACGTCTCGCCAAACACGCCGGCAAACGCTTGTAATGGAGTAAAATTCTACAGTCAACTCGGCCGCCTCCATGTTGCCTCTTACCCACAAATCTGTGCGACGGCAACTCATCAAGATAAAGACGCGATGGAGCTTCATCTTAAGTCACTAACACTGTTTGAGGCACCCGGCTAAGGTTAGCTAAGTGTGCTAATGGCACGATGACGTAACTGTAGATGCCATCAGTGATGTTTTTAGGAGACACTTTCAGTTTAAAGCAATGCCCTCTGTTTGGAACACACAGAGGCTGCGTGAGTGACACCAGGTTCTCGTCTGTTCTTCTTCTGTGGTGTTGCTGTGCAGGATGGCGGAGTGGCTGAAGAAGCAGGCGGAGCGTGAAGCTGAAAAGGAGCAGCGCCGCCTGGAGCGTCTGCAGAGGAAACTGGCTGAACCAAAACACCAGTTCACCGACACCAAGTACCAGCAGCAGTGTCACGACCTGTCGGAGCGGCTCGAAGACTCCGTGCTCAAAGGTCCGACACTCGCACAGCGAAGCCCTGAACCCTTTGTGATGTCACAGATGCTGCAGGTGTTAAATGCGAACGTGTGTGTGTGTCTCAGGTCTGCAGGTGAAGGTGGACAACGTCTCGGCAAAGAGACCAAACTCTGATCAGAACGAGCAGCCGGACAGGAAGAAGAAGAAGGTGGCGGCGTGTTTCTGGTGAGTCACGAACGGACATGATGAAGCTTCAACGTGATAACAAAATTGTAAAGCAGTCGTAATGGTTATAGGACGGGTGTGGGCGAGATCGATGAGCTGCTGAGCTCAGAAGACGAGGACGAGGACGAAGACGAGGACGAGGACGAGGACGACGTGTTGCCGTCCACTTCCGGCTGCGGAGCTTCTGTCACCATAACGTCGATGACACAGGAGGCGGATCCTGAGCAGAGCAGCAGGTAGAGATCAGCTGGCTGACGTCATCACATTCATGCAAATATCAATTTGTTCCCTTTCATCTAGATGTGATTCGTTATCAGGGTCGTGACCTCCGAGAGCTCGTCTGCAGGTCGTAAGATCACCACGGCCTCAGACGAAGAGAAGCCGCCAGAGTCCAGCTGCTCGTCTCACACGCAGGTCAATGAACCACTCGCACCAATGAACCTTCAGGATGTAAATATATATAAACACATATAAATTAAACACGACTTGAATCTTCCTGTTTCTAAGCAGCCTGGTGAGGACGGTCGTCAGCCACCTCAGCAGGTCCCGAACTTCTCAGTGTCCTCGGCGTCCTCCATCCAGCAGCTGGAGTCTCTGGGTCTGGATGCACTGAAGGCGGAACTGATGTCCCGTGGTATGAAGTGCGGGGGAACGCTGACTGAGCGCGCTGCCCGACTCTACTCCGTCAGAGGCCTGAGGGCCGAGCAGACGGACCCTGCCCAGCGTGCCAAACCCAGCAAGAGGTCGAAGGTGGAGTGAAAATATATCCTGCAAAATAATGAACTGAAGCTGGACCAGAGGACCGTCCCTCTTTTTATTTTTCGGGACTTCCAGAACATATTTTAACTGAAGTAGATGTAAAGTTGTGACATTAAACAAGTTCAAGCAGCTTTATTGTGTTTTATTTTGAAAGAAATAGAATCTCCAGCTTGTTCAGTTTCCTGTTCCTGGCTTCATCTGGGAAGTGATGTCATCAGAAGCCGGGGTCCCAGGAAGTGACCTGAGCACCGTCCAGCTCCTCGAAGCAGACGATGACATCGCCAGCTTCGAAGGCCACGTCAGAGTCAGCTGACAGGCCGCATTCCATCCCTGTCCTCACCGTCTGAACGTCGTCTTTGAGGTGCTTCAATGCGACCAAAGAACCTGCGGGGGGGCAGTAGAGGGGGGGGGGACAGTAGAGGAACATTGAGACGCCGTCGAAGACTAATCTGAGTTCAATTTGTAGTCCTGAGCAAATGAAGGATGTGCGTTCCGACGGGTCGACTCGCCTTCCCACAGCTCCTGTCGGCCTCGGATCAGCCGGAACTTCAGCCGTCGGTCCAGTTGACCTTTTTGAACTCGACAGCCTGCGACCTCGACCTTCTTCTTCCCCACAGAGACGTCAAAGACGGCGAGGACCGTGGCCTCACCTGGAGGAGCAGAGCAGGGAGGTCAACCGCCGCCACCAAGCTTACAGCGAGGATGACGACGACGAAGACGACGACGTCACTCACCGACAGTTTTGATGCGGACGAGCGGCGGCAGCTTTCCACTCAGCTCGTCCTTCAGCTCGTCGATCAGTTTGTAGATGACGGTGTGCAGTCGCAGCGGGACGCTCCTCTTCGCCGCCAGCTGCAGGATGGATCGACTCGCTGCCACGTTGAAGCCATAAATGGAACCTGAAAGGAGAGACGGGTCCGATCCAGCTCTCTGAGGTCGTTAACCGGGTTAAAGTCGTCCCGGTGACTCAACAGAATAACATTGATTATAGTTCGTACCTGCGAAGGTCTCCGCCATGCCGATGTCGTTCTCGGAAACATCTCCGAGACCAAAGTGAACGACCTCCAGCCGACACTGATCTTGAGCGTCGTAACCGTCCAGGATGTTCAAGATGGCCTCCACCGACCCGTCAACGTCGCCTGGGGGTCAAAGGTCATTCCGTGGAAAGTAATTGAGGTCAGTTAGATATTACAGAGCCGCCCTCATGTGATGCTTCCCCAGTCCTACCCAGGTGTGGTGACATCAGAAGGTGATGTTGCAGTGAGAGACTGTTATCGGTTATTGAGGACTGTTGGTTTCCCAGTGAAACCATCAATCTGACATCGTTTTTTGCCAAGCTGGTTTCGGTGTGACTCCAAGTCACCCCCATCAGGACCCAGCTCTTCAGACAGCACCTCCTCTCCTGACTCACAACTACTGATCACTACTATCCTTCCTTCTTCTACTGTATCTTCTCTTCATCTTTGCCCTTGTAGTAACTTCATCCTCAGTCTGTCTGTTAACGTCTTATTGTTCCACTGATGTCTCCCTTGTAAGTCGCTTTGGATAAAAGCGTCTGCTAAATGATGTAATGTTATGAGACGGTGAGTATTCGTACCTTTGATGATGAGCGGCAGGCTGAGCTCGTCTTTCTGCATCTTCTCGCTGGGTCTCGTAGCGAACTTTGTCTTGTTGGCTCGATACAGAAGCGACTTCCTCTGCCTCCAACTGAGGTGAGCTAGCTCCGCCCTCTCCTTCCTGTACTCGTCCAGGTGTTGTTTCTGTTTGTGCTCAATGACGCTCTGCTCCTCCTGCAGCTTCTGACGCTCCTCCTCATAACTCCGCCACTCCACCACCTCCCTCGCTCGCTGCTGCAACGGCAGACAAATCGAGTTGATGGCCGGTTTACGTCCTCCTGACGGGCTTCAGATTCTATATTTTTTATAAAGCAAATGTCGTTCTGACCTCTGACTCGACCTCCAGGATCGTCTCCCCGGCTGACGGCAGCTCTTTCCAGCCGACCACTTCCACGGCGGCGCCGGGCCCGGCCTCCGTCACCGCTCGCCTGTTCTCATCGTACAGGAAGCGCACTTTGGCCCAAGACTTCCCCGCCACCAGGACACAACCTCGCTTTAGCGTCCCCTGCTGGACGATGGCTGTTGTCACAGGGCTGAGAAGTAAAAATCAAATGTGTCGACTTTATTGTTTTAAAATCAAAGACATCTGAAACATCACGAGGATAAAGTACAATGAAACAAACGCGTGTAGCATCAGTAGGTGTACGCGAACGTAGCTGGCGTCAGCTGACAACGTGCCACAGCCAGAACGCAGCCGCCGAGAAAAACAACATCGTCCATAAAGCGGAACACGAGTGCCGAGGGAAGCTCACCGCCGTACGGCTGCTCGGCTCGCTGCCGTCGGCTACAGCGCGTCGCATCACACGGAGGAAGTCTAAATGTACAGAGATGATGTGCAGACGCCCTCTGATTGACCTTTGTCGGGTGACGTCGTCGTCACGGTGACATCGTCGTCATGGTGACATCGTCGTCATGGTGACGTCGTCGTCATGGAGCCAACTCACCCATTGCCTTTGTCTGTGCGGCTCTCGATGACCAGTCCTTCTGCGAGGCCTCTGGGCGCCGCCTTCAGCTCCAAAACCTCCGCCAACGCCACGGTGGCCTCGACCAGAGCCAGCAGGTTGTCGCCCTGGCAACAACAATGACATATGACGACCTCCAAACCTGCAGGTGTTCGAGGAAGCGGCGACACAAATGGAAACGGGTTCGTCAGTTCACCTTGAGAGCAGAGATGTGAATCGCCTGAACGTCGCCTCCAAACTCCTCACAGACGACATCGTGAGCCAGCAGCTCCTGTTTGACTCTCTGGGGGTCGGCCAGAGGCTTGTCGCACTTGTTCACCGCCACGATGGTTGGAACTGAAACACACAACATCTCAGGTCAATTCGGGCCCCAAGTTGTGACTGCAGGCTCCGGCTCCGGCTCCGGCTCGCACCGTTGGCTCTTTTGGCGTGTTGAATGGACTCAATCGTCTGGTTCATCACGCCGTCATCAGCTGCCACCACCAGGATGATGATGTCGGTGGCGTCTGCTCCGCGGGCTCTCATGGACGAGAAGGCGGCGTGACCCGGAGTGTCCAGGAAGGTGATGGTCTCGCCTGTAGGCAGCTGAACTGGAACAAACAAGCCCACAGAGACACAAACACGGTTCTCAACAGTATATTTATTGACATCCATAAAACCTCCCTCCATCCCCAATAACACAACATTCTGGGTCAAAACGATGTACATTTATACACACACATGTACACACACATGTACACACACATGTACACACACATGTACACACACATGTACTCACACATGCATGAACATGGGGAAAATTAAATTGAAGAAATAATAAAAATGTAAAAATAAATAAAAGTCGTAATTATCAGTCAACATTCTGTTTCTCTTACAACCAAGTTATTATTTGTTATTATTTAAGTTACCTCAGCTGGAGCAAAACCAGACTGAGAATAAAAGTATACATGTCTCCAATATCCAAATATCCAATCACAAGTACCGTACATCCTCCGGTCAGTCATCATCTCATAAAACCCTCGACTTTACCTCGACTTTACCTCGTGCTCTGTCACTAAGTCTTTCCACTGCCAAACTGCTGCTCATCTCCTTCATCCATTAACTATAATTAGGTCCCAAATATCCTTTCAGTTCAATAGAATTACATGTTTTGCCTGTAACAAGCAGAAATTAAAACGTTTCTTTTCTTTCGTATCTGCTGGGAAACCTTCAGGGTTTATAAACTACTGGTGAAGAGTTGTGGGTCAGCTGCTCCCGTCAGCATTGAACTCCATCCAACAGCTCCATCCAATAATGATCTTCAATGCTCTCTGATCATTCTGAGTCCAGATGTGCTCAACAACTATGGAACATGTTAGTGATCAATGAAAACCATTTCCAATGTCTAATTCAAAGTGATTGAGAGAATCCCAAGTGTGTGAACACAATAACAGTTTCCTAAAATATTACCCACAATGCTTTGTTTCCTCTTTCATGGTTCAGCACCAACTAAGTGTGATTCTAATCCAAAGCTTTGTTTTTTAAATGTTTCCATGTGTAGAATTGTTAAAGAATCCAACCTCTGTAATGATGCTGCATGTTGGTATTCATTCATTCATTCTCTAAAATCACCTGGAATCAGCGAGGGAACCAAAGTGGTTTGAATTTGGGAATACATGAAGCTCCTAATTTGTAAATACTTTAAGTGTTTTCTTGGAAGGTCGTATTTGTCTATGAACTGCTGAAATGACCTTCATGAGGACCGTCACCATCGGGTCTGGAATCCTGCATCCGCCTCCCTGGATGGAAACCATCATTTCCCCAAATCGGTGTGAAACACGACAGTGTGACAGTTTCATTTCAGAAGCTGTGGGCCGCGTGCCAGACTGATGTAGCTGTTTGAATTTTTAAGAACCGCCACCGTGAAGTTTTACTTTCACTGTTTTTAAACTGTTTTTTGGCCTTTCTGGGTCCAAATGTTTAATAGGAACAACAATTGTAGTGACGGGTCGATACGGACGGAGAATGTTTCGACCGCGACGTGGCTGCACCGGGACAATTGTCCACATAGACACGCGTCTCGGCCACGTCCCTGTTTCCTGTCTCAGTATGGTGATGGTACCTCGGAAAGCACCGATGTGCTGCGTGATGCCGCCGGCCTCCGTGGAGACGATCTGGCTCTTCCTCAGACTGTCCAGCAGCGTCGTCTTACCGTGATCCACATGACCCATAATGGTGACCACCGGGGGGCGCCGCACCAGGCCGGTTGGGTCGGCTGGAGGTCTGAGGGGACCAGAGGTCAGAGGTCGGTGAGGCAAACGAGACAATTACAGAATATTGAAGCGCCGCAAATCAATAATATAATTTATAACCGGCCTTCGGCTAATTGGCATCCTGTTAGGGACCCGACAGCTCCCGGTTCAGGTCCGATTCATCGGAACGACTGCAATTTGTAACCATTAACATGCGGCGTTGTTCTCGTTTGACTGGAACATGAACCGCGGGTCCGTGCGTGGGTTTGCGACGCCGTGTGAATCCCCGTTTGCTGCTGTTGTTGTTTGCATGAATGAAAACATGTCGTCGGTTAACGAGCGTCAGCTAGTCACGTCGTCCCGCGAGGGTCCAGGCCCTAACCCTAACCCTAACCCTCGTTAGGATAACTTACAGACACGGAGACCTGGATGACAAAGTAAAAGTCTTCGCCTGTCACCGCCGTAAAGAACCTCAGTTATCTTTGATTATTTCCTTCAACTCCCACATAGAACAAACATCTAGAACCTGCAGAACATCACATGAACCAGCCACTTCCTGTCTCTTAAACCCGTCTGGGATCAGAACCTGAACCCGGTTTGTTAGCAACCGAGCATTACAGATGACAGGAACATTTCTGTCCACATACCTCCTGACGGCATCTCTGTTCTCTCTCTCTTTGCTCTCACTCAGTTTGGCCCATCTGAACTTCATCCCCGACCGTGTCACCACCTCTTTGATCCATCGGTCTTCCAGAACCGAGTCTGGCTTCAGAGAGTCCAGATCAACTGACGTGTTCAGCAGAGCCTCCAGCACGTGATCTGAAAGGCAGGAACACATCGATCCTTGTAGCCACTCGCGTCATAGAAACTACGATGTTGTGACCTTATGAAAGCAGGAGGATGAAACTGCCTGCTATCGCTGGACGCTACACCAGCACACACAGAGGTAACAGGTGGCGGCAGACAGAGGACAGCAGGCATGAGACAGGAGACGAGACGACAGGGAGACGGGAGACGACAGGGAGACAGGTGACAGGAGACAGGAGACAGGTGATGTCAGACAGACAGACAGGCAATATGAGACAGATAACATGAGACAGGTGACATGAGATGAGATGACAGTGAGACAGGTGACATGAGACCGGAGACATGAGTCAGATGACAGGAGACAGACTGTCAGACAGACAGACAGTTGACAGGTGACAGGTGACAGGTGACGTGAGACTGAGCTGCCATGGCGACCACAAGCTTCCAGGTCATGTTACTAACACCATCGATCAATCTGATTCCATCCAATCAAGACCAAACAACATGTCATAGTTGATGATGTCACCTGATGATGTCAGGTTACTTACCAAAGTCTTTGTTCATGGCCTGAGCGAGCACTGCCGCCGTCATCCTCTGCCTGATCTCCACTTCCTGTTTGTCCACTTTAGCTTTCGTCTTCTGGCTCTTCTGAACCTTCTGACCTTTGACCTGCGACATATCACAGCGTGTCACCGCACACCGGCAGACAGCGTATGTACGTTATCGACGGCCGTTCACACTCACCTGTTTGCTGGCCAGTCTCCGGCAGGTGAGCAGGGGGGTGGAGCTACCAGCAGGACAGCCGAGGGGCGGGTAAAAGAAGCCGGTGAGCATCACCTGGTCGCAGTGGAGGAGCCGCCTGGCTGACCGCACCACTGATGACATCGCATTCATACCTGAATTCAAATGAAGGTCATGAGGCTGTTACAAACGTCAGCAGCAACACGTCCACCCAGTCAATGAGGCGGGAGCAGGGAATCGAACCAGCAATTCTCCAATTACCAGATGTCCTCTCCAACAGGACAAATCATCAGTACCAAATCAATAATCATAATCAATAATATCAATAACGTCCTCTTTCACTACCGTCACATCTGCTGGACCTGCTGCTTCACACCTGAGCCGAACTTGCAAACAGAAGTTTATGTTTCCGGAACTTAAAGCAGGTTTGGTTTGATCACGTGAGTTCTGCTACAAGAAGGGAAACGTGATTCTGATTCTGATTTATCGATGAAGTTCGGTGAGCAGCTGGATCCTTCTGAGAGGACTCGCTGCTGTTTCCCATGAACCGACAGTAAAACAAACAGCAACACGTTGTGTTTCATTTCCGGTTCTCACCCGATGGTCACGCTCGTTCTGATTTAAAGACTTCATCTGCGTCCGTCACCCTGATATGAACCTGCGACAGGACGCCGCCATGACACTTAGCTGGCAGCGGGAGATCGTGCCTCGTCGCCCCGCCCCGCTGTCGAGTGGAGCACGTCATTGGCTGCTGCTGTATGTCGTCACTCTGCGCCTGCGCCTCAACATCCTGTCCAACGCCAGATGAAGACATCAACTGGATCATTGGTTTGTTATTAACATGAGAACTGAATAGAATCAACTTCCACTGGGACTCGATCGATTACTGACACATATAATACTACAATACTAAAGTATAACAGTACAATATAGTTTAATATAATACCACAATACCTGAAAACGAGAGGTGGAGAGGAGTTGAGTTTTATATTATATATCTTATATTATATTATTATATAATTTTATGATACTGTAGCAACCCAGCGGAAGAAGATTAGGAGAGTTTATTGGTTTTTATGCTTTTATCCACTAAATATCACACAGGCTACTGTAGGCCATAACCAACGCCAAAAGAAGCAGAATTCAACCAACCTCAGGTGAAGTTCCTCCCGCATGTCAAACTATTTCCGGTTCAGCGAACCGGAAGAACACACCTAAACACACCTAAAACTCTAATACCTGTAGACACCCTAACACACCTGCGTGGACCAACTAAACACAATATCAGAAAACCCACTTAACAAATATGCAGTCCGTTACAATACTTTTTATGTTATGTTATATCAAAATGTAGGGTGAAGACCCAACAATTTAATTTACTCACTCTCTGACCCCCACCGAAATCCTTCCTCCACCCTTTAGCCTATCTGCACCGACCCTACAGTCTCTTACCCTCCCTATAACCTCACTAAAACTTTTTTTTAATATTTGTTTATTGGAACACGTCAAATCAAATGTCATACATCTTGTATGTTTACAAGATGTATGACATTTGAACAAAAGAGAGAAAAGAAGAGATAATAATAACAATAACAATAGTAATGATAATGAAAACCTCACTAAAACTTGTCTCCACCCTGATTGCATCGTGTCATTAAGGGTTCCTCAGCCTAGCATGTCGGTGTCCCGTCCCCACACACATCCGGGTTCACGCTCCACCTGGTCATTACTGACTGCTCCTATTCAAAATCTGGGAGTTTCAGACCACAAGGTCATTTCAATGTAATTTGAATTGTCTCACCACACCGAGACATGAAAGCTAAATCCACTTCAGAAATCTGAAACTCATCAACTCGGACATCATCACCTCTGACCGCCAGCAGATCCCCGCTGCAGATTTCACACCAGTCAGTGAAGCGGTGGATTTCTACAATAAAACCCTGAGAAATCAGTCACCTTCTACCAGAGCTATGAAACATGAAGACGTCTGGGCGTCTTGTACGATCCTGACTGGCTGTTCACAGACTGACCTATCAAGATCACCAAAAGGCCTGTTCAAAGTGACTCGGAGAAGCACGGTCGCAGTTCTACTCCGACATCATCAAAAACAGTCCTGGAAACTCCAAGCACCTTTTCTCCACCATAAACCATCTCCTAAAACCACAAACACCTTCACACACCGACACCACAGAAGAGCAGTGCAACAGCTTCATTACTTTCTTCAGGAGAAGAGTCGACTCCATCCGCCCTGTCGATCCTCAGCCTGGGATCTTCCAGCCCTCTGCTGCGTCTCAGAGATCTCTCAGCAAGAGGTGGAGGACATCAGCCGCAGGATGAAGCCGTCCACCTGTGCCCTGGACCCGTTTCCCACAGCCCTGGTTAAATCCAACATCACTGCTCTCAGTCCCCTGATCATCCATCCAGATCAGTGCTGCTCGGATCCTGATGAAGGTGCCGAAACACTCCATTGGCTTCCGGTCTCATTCCAGATCAGCACAAAGTCTCTCTACTCTGTAGCCGTGCTTTTAGTTGTGAAAGGTGCTTTATAAATTGGATGTATTACTATTATTATTATTATTCTACACCAAAGATATTTAATATACAATATAATAATTCAATATGTTGTAAATAAATCACAGAGGTGACTTGAGATGAAGAAGAAAACAATCCCAGAAGCAACATTGTTCCGTTTCGTAAACTTTTATTGTGAAAGATTAAATTCTTCACTTTCAACACAACAGATTTCTGCATGCACTGTAAACTCTGATTCTGATGATCGAACCGAATCACATTGAACCATCAGTTCATCAATTCAACTTAAACAGCAGGACAAAGGTTCTCGACCACACCGAACCGTACGGAGGCTCGGAGCGGACGACCACAGAAACCGGACATGAAGTGAGGGGATACGAGCGTCCAACGTTTGGGTTCATTTGTGCAGTAAAGTCGTAGAAGATATACGACGGGCGACAGCCTCGTTTTTTCCGTTACGCAGACGCCATTTGTCTCGGCGTGCAGCCGGCGGCGACCATCTTCACTCCTTAGTGTCACCAGAACACGCCAACGATCTGCTCGGTTAAACACGTTCGGTGCTTTCGTATAACTGCGGTTGTTTCATTGCAACAGGATGAAATAGTTTACGTTGTAGACGGTCCCTGCGCTTTGGTCTCAGCGCCCTCAGAGACCGACGGTGGTCTCTGCTGCCACTCCGGGACTCCGTTCCATCAGATTATAGTTTAGAACCAGTTTCATGTCTGTGAGGCAGGTTTAGGACTTGTTCAGCCTAGTTTAGCACAGCTAATAGCTAACTGTCCCCCCCTACAAG